>CAJVPJ010000006.1:0-99355 GCA_910592205.1 Paraglomus occultum
TATTGTTCGCAGGCCATACATTTCTTGCATGCGGTTGTCCACGTTGTACGCGATACTCGGCAGTAATTAAATTTCGAGTGGTCTTTCCGTAGATTGACTTTACTTGGAGAAGGTTGCGTATACCGACCGATCTCCCCCACACCTTCTCTATTTCCACATTCACCTTACCGATCTCCACCTTCACTTTCTCTTCCATCCGCCTCATCTTCTCCTCCATTACATAATTGGCCCCAATGCAGAACGGCGCCAAAACGGTAACCGCCGTGCCGGCCATCTTCGATCGATATCCGACTAGCATGTTAACGGAGAGTTGTTGCTCGTATTGTTCGCAGGCCATACATTTCTTGCATGCGGTTGTCCACGTTGTACGCGATACTCGGCAGTAATTAAATTTCGAGTGGTCTTGCGGTAGATTGACTTTACTTGGAGAAGGTTGCGTATATTTTCGATCGATATCCGACTAGCATGTTAACGGAGAGTCGTTGCTCGTATTGTTCGCAGGCCACACATTTCTTGCATGCGGTTGTGCGATACTCGGCAGTAATTAAATTTCGAGTCGTCTTTCGGTATATTGACTTTACGTGGAAAAGGTTGCGTATATCTTCGATCGATATCAGACTAGCATGTTAATGTCCACGTTGTACGCGATACTCGGCAGTAATTTGAATTTTCAATTCCAACTAAAGCCTCTGAACTGGTCACAATCCGTTCCGACTGAACGCTTTCGTCTTCTTGACCGTCAACTTGGTTAACAATGTCAATTATTGCTGCACTAAAGCAGGGTCATCGGAATTATTGTTCAATTCCATAGCTTTGTTGATATTTATAAAGTTTTCTTTGGATCATTTATCGATAATTGCTGAATGAGATTAACGATCTCAATTTCGGTTTCATGAGCCTCATTTGAAGCAGTATCCGTTTCCAAGCAATTATGCTATCACGTGGTTTTTTGGTAAATTGATTTGATCTGAAGAAGGTTGGGTATGTCTTCGAACGAAATCCGACTAGTATGTGCGCCAAATTAATTTCCACGTTGTACGCGATACCCGGCAGTGAAGGGCTGGTGAATTTGAATTTCGCGTCGTTTCCGGTAGATCGACTTGACGTGAAGAAGGTTGCGTATATCTTCGAATGAAACCAGATTAGCATATGAATGTCCACATTGTACGCGATACTCGGCAGCGAAGGACTGGTGTAATTTGAATTTCGCATCGTTTTCCGGTAAATTGATTTGACCTGAAGAAGGTTGGGTATGTCTTCGAGCGAAATCCGACTAGCATGTGCGCCAAATTAATTTCCACGTTGTACGCGATACTCGGCAGCGAAGGGCTGGTGTAATTTGAATTTCACATCGTTTTCCGGTAAATTGAAGAAGGTTGGGTATGTCTTCGAACTAAATCCGACTAGTACTGGGTGCGATCGACCTCTGGACCGCTCATGTCGTTCCTCACAGCTTGCATCATGAAAAGACGTTAGAACGGCAAAGAGTTAGAGACACGAAACCGGAGAATAGAATAGTAATTGTAAAAAAGAAACGATACGGAAACGTTGCGTTGTAGATAATATCGATTTTTGTCGAAAAAACATTTGCGTATGGAAACATTCTTATTTTGCTAGACGCAGCGTTTCACGCTACGGTTCGAATGGTATTTCAGTTCGATCTATTAGAAGCAATACAAAATATCGTAAATGAAAAACGAAAGTAACAAAAACGATAACGGGAAACGATTCTGCTCAGGGAGATCAATCACGCAAAAAAATATCAAAGCCTTTTCGAAAACATCCAAATACCTAGTGCCAAGAAACAGTTTTGGACGCTACTTGAAAACTTTATGTAGTTGAGGCTGTAACGTCCTACCAACCAACGTTGGAAACCGGGAGGAAATCCAAACCGCAATGCAAACGTGCATAATGATATTCCCAACAGCGCGGTGGGAGCGGTTAACAAAGCAACTATTTCCACAACGTTTACTAGCAGTCTTCCCGCACTGCTAATGTTGAAAATAGTTTTCAAGCGTTTGGTAATTGATAATGCGTTCTACACTTAAGCTCTTTGGCTGCATTCTCAACTTGTGTCAAAAATGCCAAATCGCATATACGCTCGCCGTGCCCCTTCTTATCTCTAGCCACTCCTAGCGCGCTTGCATAATCTGCAACGTTTCTAGCCAGATTCGGCAAATCTTGCGAATTGGAACCGTCATCTCGAGATGGTAAGAATATATCACCAATGTTCCATGTAAACCAGAATCTGCTTCCTTTACCAACTTCACTGTCAACTCCGAGTTTAGTTCGACTAGAATTTTGCATAGCGAGAGACCTAGACCAGTTCCATCCCGACCTCGAGTCATCGAAGCATCTCCTCGCGAAAAGTTTTCCCAATGTGTTTAATCGACGCCGGGTCAATGCTAAATTAATGGGATCGTGCAAAAAAACGCGGGAGTGTAAGGCCAAAAGAAAAGATGGAAGAAACGCCAAACAGGATTAGCATCTTACCCTACACCAGTATCAGATATTGCATCTACGACCATGTCTTCACTTTCTCTTATTGACAGTCTCGTTACAATTTCACCAATATCTGTGAATTTGATTCTATAAATTTAATGATAATTAGAACGTAGCTAATTATGACTATAGCCAAAGTAAATGAAGTTCTTACGTGTTAGACAAAAGATTCATTATCACTTGTTGTAACCTCTCTGAATCCGTCTTTACATATCTCAAAAGAGTCTCCGAGTCGTATAGAACGATCAGTTCAAGCTCCTTTGCGCCAACACGTTCACCAAGCATTATCACGTTCTTTTCTACAAATCAAAGGCGTGGTTTATCAACGTAAGCTTACGCTCATCCAATTTGGCTACCGATATAACCGCATCGGATGTGCGAAGCATTGCTTCAACCATATCTTGTTGTTCAGGTGTAAGATCTGTTCCTTCGAAGGCAGAGAGCGCTCCAGCAATTGCTCCCAACAGGTTACAAAGTTCTGTTGCTTTATTAAAAAAGTCATTATCATCGTGGCGACGGACATGGGTAATAAGACCCTTACCGTGAGACGTGTTGGCGAGTACTTGGCCCTAGTTCTATTAGACTCTTTGATGGCATTTATTTGTGTTTCTCGTTTTAGTTTTTCTTCGACGAGGGTGGCACGGCTAATGGCTAAACTTATTTGGTTTGAAATTTGGTGCAGAAAATTCGTTTCGGACTCTGTCCATTTCTGACGGTTGTCGGTAAGCAATTATCCATCCCCCGATGACGAGTTCAAATGAATGGTTGCGCTGAAAAACGACACGCATTGATTCAGAATATGCGACTCACACTTCGAACAAGCTTTTTTATATCACTTGGTAACGAGCCTTGCCCTATATGCCCATCTGTTCATCACGGAATGTACGCCCAACAATTTTGTTTCTTTGAGGATAATGAAGCCATGTCAAGTGTTTCTTGTATTCCAAAACCAGAACGAATTTTGTTGCTGATTATGAACAACAGCCGTCAGTCATAACGTAGTGAGTAACACTTTTCAAGAACTGCGTATAAACATTGACGTAATAATAATGATAGAGCGATCTGTACGTTACTCAACTTTCTGTATTTGGAAAGGGTTCAGGTACCTTCGTGGTGGCCATGTGATTGCTCGCTGGGAAAGATGTTGCGTATGAATAAATTGACATTGTATCGGATATTTCAATAACTCCTATCTCCGTTGTTCTCTACAAGTAATCGAACAGCTACCCCGAGAAAATTGTTGGAAAAATGACATCATCGGAACAATTATGCTGACATCAATTAATAAACAGAAAAACTGAATCGCTAACAAATAATATCTTCCTCTCGCGTCTTCGATTCGCTCAGGGCTTGGCAACAATTACTGCTGCGAAACGCGCACGTTATGCAGTTAATGTTAAATAATAAGCCAAGATTAATGTCTCCATGCAAGAAAGTTCTATTTTTGAAAGCCACCAGCTTGTCGAACTGTATTTAGCATTGTCGGGCTCGATTAAAACGGCTAAAATTTATTCAATACCCATAGACTCGACATAGCAGCTTGAACGTGATCTGCTATGTACTACACTACCCTACAATAAATTACCGAATTTTTTGTCAAACACATAGTAAAACATATGAAATTTTCATTTTTTAAAAGAGCTCTATTGCACGTATTTACTATGTAAGTCACGACGATTTTTGTACCAATTTGAAGATAATTGACTGTACTTTTCGAGAAACATGGTGGTATATTTAAGCCCATCATTATTCCGACGCTGCAGTTCGGTAAATGAGGCTGTTTACATTACACATATGTTTTTCATAGATTTTCATATTGTAACATAGATACTGTCATTTCGTTGAACTGCAATTTCGGAATAATGACGGGTCTAAATATGCCACCATTCCTCTCGAAAACTAGTCAATTATCTTCAAATCAGTACAAAAAATTGTCATGACTTACATAGTAAATACGTGCAATAGAGCTCTTTAAAAAAATGAAAATTTCATATGTTTTACTATGTGTTTGACAAAAAATCCGGTAATTTATTGTAGGGTAGTGTATGTGGACATGACAGCACTGATTTTTTCCTTTGTTCAATTCATCGTAAATATTAATTCCTATACACGGTTGCCCTATTAAACATACAATAATATTCAACGTATTTGCCTTTGTCATTAGATTAGGCTCTTTCATATTTGTAATTACGAAATATTCAATTACCGTACCGCTAATAAATTATTGAATATATGACAAATTTTCAATACTGTACAATTGATAATATGCAATAAGTATGTAATACGTGAAGAAGATTATAATAATTTAAATAACAGACTAGTTTATTTAAAAATCACATATTTACAAAATGAGTATACAAGCCATAAAAATAGCCATAGTAAATAACATTCTATTCTCTGTACAAGCCTTCCAAAGTACACGAGTATCATACAATATTTAATGCAAACATATCAACCAAATACCGTTCGCTCATCAATAACAAAGTGAACAAAACATATTGTTTGATTGTCTTTGAAAACAAATTGCACTTGGCCTACTTGCGGCATATCGACATCCTAAAAATAATATTACGCGCGTTTAGTATTGGAAGCATAAATAACACACAGATTACAGTTAAATACTTACATTCGAGTGATCTAATAATCAACTAATAATAATGAACGATTAGACAACAAGATTATCATCACAAAAGAAGAGCATATCGTATTCAATACTTACTGAAAGGAGCTGAAGTATTCAACACTTGACTATACTGCCTTGCTGCATCCAGTTCAGCAGCACTAGCCGGTTCAAAACTTTTACTAACTAATCGCGGTTTTGACCTGTCTAGAATTCTCGCCGTTAACATTTCTTCGCCTTTCTCAAACGACTTGTACGTTTCATCTCTATAATGATTATGTTTTTTCCCCATTGTATAAGTCACCAGGAAACCCAAAATTTTTTCAGACACAGCTGCGGTTGGCCTTTTTGATGGATCCGCATCCCAGCATTTCTTCATCAATTCTTCATAACATTTAGGAGTACCCGGAACTATTTTCGCCAAGAATTATGTCCCTGCTATCAATATCGTCCTCATAAAATGGCGTATTGTCTGCAGATACTCCCACATGATCATGCCAAAAGCATAAATATCGGAAGCTTTAGTTTCAGGTCCGCCTCCTAGAATTTCTGGTGCGATATATGAAATCACTCCATATTTCCTACTCTGCCTTTCATTATCAGTATGATTAGCGGGACCGCTTAATCCAAAGTCAGTAAGATTGGCTTTCCAATGTTCAATGTCCCCTCCCTTTAATGTCTACCAAAACATTACCACTGTGTAAATCTTTATGGATAATTTCCATCCTATGGATAATGTAAAGCTCTCTCGCCAACTCCCGCAACAGATCCAGCCTCCACATCCAGGGTACAGTGATTAGACTTTGATGTAAGTAGTTTCTCAGATCTCCATATTTATAGTAATTCATGATCAAAACAATATTCTGGGTCGTGGGCTTCCTTGTGATGCCATATAATGTGGCCCCGATAGAAGAAGCCGAATTTATAAGCAAATAGTTTTTCAACTGTTAGAACGATTAAATATTTGATCAGATTAATTACTGATAACTAACGATAAAAAACAACGGTTCATAACTACTGATAAATACTTGTCTCATTCTCATATGCTTGGGACAATACACGGGAATCATTCAATTCTTTCAGAGCGACCGTCTGAGCTGGTCGAACTTCTAGGTTGTTCCAGTAACCTCGTATCCATTGAGCCTTATAAACCTTGGAGAATCCACCCTCAGCTAAAAATTCGGTATTTATAATCTCTCCATACGGAATCCATTCAATCTTTGTTCCTTCAATAAGTTTGCGAATAACATCATCACCACTTTGCTAAGTATTTACAAGAAACAATTACTTTAGTAAAGCGCATTATTATACCGGAAAGCCTACAACGTCAAGCGACCGCTTCTTACCATTTCAAGCGTTTTAACGGAAGAATATTTTGCATGCACGGGTTGGAGAAATTTCCTCCGTCTTTTATAATTCAACAGAAAATTTGGCACGTGACTTACGTCTATTCGTCATTCATTCAGGGATTTTTCCGGGAAAAACAATGACAAAAAACAACAAACGCGAAGTATATTAATATGGAAGCGGCCACCTCACAAACCCAGGACGCCCTCACACTGCGTTCGCGCGGACTTCGAAAGCCACGCTCACCCTTAAAAAAAATCCCCCATTACAACTTTACCCAAAAATAAAAAACGAATAAAAAAAATAGTCGATCTGTAGTGTCTGTACAAATCTACATTCTGCCATTATCCACCCTATATAGTACGCTCGCATATATTAAAGGAATTTCGGACTTTGAATTACGTCTTTGAAAGTCTTTTCATTCCGATTCAGAAAACAAACGTTCAAAGATTCTTTGGAAAAAAAAAAGTGTCCTATTAAGAATGATAAAGCGTCACCTGCATACTAATACACACATATATGTATGTATATGTGTGTTGTTGTGATTGCTTAGTTAAAGTATTGTGCCGTTCACATGCTAATACTTTTTAACCTCGGAACCTGACAGTCTTCTTATATGGTGCCAATGGCATAATGATTTAGAACTTGTTTTGAATACTGTAGAATATCGTACTATTGATATGATATTATAACTAGTAGGTAGCACAAGAGAAAGGAAAGCTGTACTGATAAGGAGATGATTTTTCTGGAACCAGTCAGTTACATAAAAATTTTGCTTGATATATGATGACCATTATAAATTCATACATCATGTTTTAGTATTAGAGGGCAGCATTCTATATCATGAAATTTTTTGTGTAATTTGATATACAGTCAACCTCCCCAGTCATCTCCTATTACTATATAGTAATAGTCACAACTTTCTCAAAAATGAAAGAATACTTGATCGTTTAAATTTTGTTGTGAGTGTAGTAAGGCGGCGACGATAGATAATCTTTTAAGCATTTTAAATGCCGGTCTTCCGTTAAGATGCTAACTTTTCATAAATGCACGATCTGGCGGCTCTTTCTTGAGGGAGTGCATTTATAGGCTGTTGAATGTTAACCACCTCAGTATAGTGTTACCCGCAATATATGTATGCGATATTTTCTTCGCATTGTTGGTAGGTCTTGCTAATTAACTGTTGGTAACCAACCTCCAATTTATAAGATTTTATTGCTCAGCAAAATTTTACAACTGACTCTTGTCAGTATTAGTATGCATAATAAAGAACGCGACCCACAAACTGATAATTATAAAATAGCACCCAAATGTTTGCAACGCTGCCAAGTTTCTCAAGCGCCTAGTTATCATAGAATTCCTGTATATATGCAAGTTGACAGTGTGATATAGTACTCTTTTCCTCTGGTAATGATAGTAATTTATTACTATTACCAACCATATTGAATGTTGCGTATCTTGTACAATACGTTTTCATATAAAAGAAAACAAGCCTCAGGAGCCAAGAAATCCATAGTTCATAAAAATCTTATTATGTCATTAATAGCCGAATACGTCTTCTTATTTTCAAACGACCATTTTATAGCTTCATTAGATAAATAGATCCCACTGTCACAATGCTAATCGTAACCCAGAATATGCAACAGCATAGAATGTATGGTAACTTGCGGCGTAGCCGCACAGCCGCCGCATGTACGAACGAAATATGCGGCTCTTCAAGATTATTTTCAACTTGTTGTACCTCTAGAGACATATGAGCGAGATTGATCTCTTCAGCTGTTGGCGGAGTGAGTGACGGCCCGTAGTCTGTTGGCGGAGAAAGTGATGTCCCATAATCAGTTGCTGTAGTGTTCTGTTGTTCCGGCGAAATTAACATAATGTAATAGAAACGATTCAGAGATCTTAGGTTTATACTTGATTAATAATTGGCTGTTTATAATTTTCCATCTGTGACCAATCATGAATAGTAACAACACATTAAACTAGATAAGGGACGTGATAGACATGTATTAACCAACTATAGTTATAGAACATATTGCAAATAAATAGTCGCCATAATGAATATAATATACCGACCATACGTTGGCATAGTAGTATCAGACGACGAGCTAATAAATTTGGTCTCTATAACTATCAATATATTATGTAGTTACTTGGGGTTTCTTTGTTTGAATATATTCAATGCAACCCAAGAAACAAACGATCTACAGCTACTGATGCCTTGTCCATGCGAGACATTGATTACGCGAATGCCCTTGAAAATTCGATAATTCTTTTAAATTCATCTTTAACGCCGGGATTTCTTGTCACGCGTTTGTGTCCCTTGAGTTATTGTCTTGTTGAAACATAACTTCAATGCGGTTTAACGTTCAGAAGGTGCTGCCAGTAATTTCTGTATACATATATAATATTCGGCATCGCAAATATGTACGTTAAATGCAAATAAATCGTAAACGTTACTTTAAAACATCACAAACAACCAGATAACAATCTTAATTATGCTAACATAGTTCTACTGTTTTCTAAACCCATAAACTTAAAAAACCTTCAAGAGTTGGTCAAAAAGAAAAACAAAATATTATAATGCACAATGCGACCAATTGCTTTTTGTCACCAAAGCATGCGAGTCAACATAGCCAGCAATTTATCGCCAAACAAAATGCCCCCGTCGTTTATAAAAATTAAAGAAAAAAGAATAATGGATCATACATTGTATATCGGCAAGATTTGATACATATATCTCGATATTTAGGATATTGAATGTAGTCAACCTCCTAATACAGTGTTACCCGTAATTATAATATCTAAATGTCTTGTTATGCAATATTTTCTTAATTAAATTGTTTATGTTGGTAGCCAACCTCTATCTGCAAGATTTAAATTTACAAATGTTACGACTGACTCTTGTCAGGATACAATAATAATAAAGAACATAATCAATTTCGCAAGCAGTATAGCAATGTCAACGACCCCAAAATGATAATTATATATGTAATAAAGATTACTAATTCAGAAAATATTATCCAAATGAAAAGTATATTGTATAATGTTTGCAATGCGGCGATGTTCCTCAAGAGCCTAGTTATCTTAAGTTGATGGCATTGAAGGAAATCGCCGGACACAAGAATCTCTGGATATATGCATGTTGATAGCATGACATAGTACTCTTTTCCTGATAATTAAACAAAAGTGAGTACAGATTTGTAAGACATAACGGCAAATTATCACCATTACCTGCTAATATCCCAAGCAGATTGAATTTTATGTATTCCACAGAATACCCTTTATAAGTTCCCCATAAGATAAGCAGACGAAAACCAATCTCGGGAACCAAGAAAAACCACAGATCATAATAATCCTATCATAATCAATTAATTACGTCATTAAGCTGCCGTCTCATTTACTTTCAAAGTTATCACGTTGTGCATTCATTACCTGAGCTACCAGTATAATCGTTACTATGAAAACATATGCTGCTAACATCACAAGTATAAAAATACTGGTCATTATGAAATCACAGAAAATATGTTTCCCTGGTACGGGAGAAACATGCGATTCTTGAAGATTGTTTTCAACTTGTTGCAGATTGTTTTCAACTTGTTGCAGATTGTTTTTAACTCGTTGCTCCTCCTCTGAAGACAGATTAATCTCTTCAGCTGTTGGCGGAGTGAGTGACGGCCCGTAGTCCATTGGCGGAGAGAGTGATGCCTTACAATCAGTTGCCGCAGCATTTGGTTGTTCCAGTGTAATAGACATAACGTAAGAGAAGGAATAGCTGATTTTGTTTCATGCTGATAGTAATAGAGAGACTTTTATTATGTTCTTTACGTCTGTTGCTGTGCGGCTGTGCGACTACGCCGCACGGCAATTCACCAAAAAAAGGTCTGAAAATTGATTTGCCTTCATTGATTGGCAGGTTGTAATTTCCATTGCTTGTAAATGTAATTTGGGCGCAATTCACCATAATTAGGTAACAGTACCAACTCTTACGTGCCGTTCCGTTCCGAATTTGTATCAGCCAATCAAAATTCCGTTGTTTTTCTTTTTACCTCCAAGACTTCTTTGCAAAAACCCCCCCCCCCACTTCCGAAAGCCATTAGAATCCTTTCTCGCAACACAATCTTTTATTTCTTTACACTTTTTAATAGAACCTTGTGTGGTGGGGATGGAACAAACGGACGTTGGGGGAGACAGAAATTGGGAACGGAACAGGGCTAGTATAGTCGATGACAACACATTTTTGCGAAACGTTGTTGACCTTCAAACCAGCTTCTTTCATAACTAGTCTGAAATATTTGCAGAAAAGTAATTTAGTCGTCGCAATAAACATAATATAATGCACATCATTGGTAGTTTTCATTCCGCTCACAAACCAACCGACAACCATATACTACTGTGATATCAATAGACTGTGTAGCAACTTAGTGTTCCGTTAAAATGTGTTCGACATCAAAAATATCTAAACTAACAATACCGGTGCTTTGTAAACATCTAAAGATTGCATTGTTACAGTAACGTGTCGATATCCACGTTATTATTAAACTTCTTCTATATTTGTTGGCAGTAATAGTAATATTTGTTTATTATTATTGGCTCTTATTTTTATAAGCTCGGGTATCATTGATTTAAAATATTTGCAAGTATGGAAAATGTACATTACTAATTTAGGGGTAGTACAGTAGTACAATACAGTGAACCCTGGCTTATTCCGAGCTCGGGAATTAGGGAATTTGATGCGTCACCCTGCATTGCACGTTTCTAATTATGCAAGCCCGTGATTGTCAGGGATTTGTAGTTATGATCTTACTACGTGTTACATTAATAATATTAATATGCGTTACGGAAAGAGATCTTTATAGACTTTTAAATGAAACATGATTAGAGGAAATGAAGTGCCTGATAGTGACGAATTTATTGAACACGTTGTTGAGTTATACAGAAAACCGTCAGATGTGCATGTCGCTGATGATAATAAAGTTGACGATAGTGTTGAATTACCGATTGTAAATTGCAGCAGTTTAGAGATTTGTACAACAGCAGAAAGCATGTTAATGCAATATCGTTATATCAGTTTAAAATCGATGAATGTAATGAAACAAACGATAATAGGTGAGTTTTTTAATCAGAAGTAATATTTGTTTCACTTGCAAATATTAAGTACAAGATATACTTTTTTCATTAAAATATTCCCAAGTTCCATAGCGGATTTGATGTAAAAATAGAGTGAAAAGAGCCAAGTAAGATTATAGTAAGATGGTTTATGAATTTATGTCTAAACCACCCCAAATACAAAATGACGACCAATGCGTAAAACGGCATACCTGTTATCTCTTCCAGAATTCATCGGAAAACCTTGCCGCAATAAAGACCTCAAAAACTCATCGGCAAACCAACGAGTATTGGCCGATCAGTTTACAAACCTCATTACAGTACAAGACCACCTAACAGATATTGAAACAGTTGCAAACTATTTATACTTCCGTTCCGTCCATCGCTTGTCTATAATAATGACCCACAATGTCCCTTGTTACCGGTTGATCTTTGAATACCAAATCTTTTTAAAACTTGGCTTGATTTGCGTCTTTTCCGTCGGGGAGCCATCTCTGTATACTCGCCTGCATTCATTACGTCCAGCTAAGCTTAGTTTACGTTTCATTTACACACAAAAATGCTTTTATTCTAAATCTAATGTTAAAATGCATTGCATTATTACCACGTGACTATAAAATTAGTGCTGTAATTAAAATCTAATTAATGCTATTAAATACATTGTCAAGGCGACCATTGCCCTAAACTCGTCAATTTCAATCCTACGTACGAAGATTGGCATACTCTATCGCCGTAGTCAAACTAAACCAAGTGACAGTGTCTCAGACGCAGTCATCTACAAGGCATTGATTTATTCGGTCCGACGCTTCTTTGTCACGCTATACCGTGTTTTCATTCTGGCAAACTCTGCATTCTTGCGCTTACGGCTTTTCTTTTTCATCTCGTTCTTTTGTACTTTACGCTTGGCGGCAGCCTCTGGATTTACGATTGACTAGATAGACAAACTCAATTCAGATATGACTCGACTGCAAAAAGCATTTTCTTTCGAACAAGTCCTATTACGCACCTGAATTACGCGTTTTTTCTTTCTCTCGCGTCGTATTTCTGCGACTTGTTGTCGGATCTTATTATAGACATTATGATACTCGGTAACACCCACGCGTTTTTGAATAAGATCGAGTACCTCATAACCGAGGCGTTTAATCTCATCTGTATTAAATTTAGATTCAGTTGACGGTCGAATAGATATTATGAATCTTACAAATACACGTACCTGTTTCTTTGCCTTTGTTTGTCTCATCATTGACAAATCGATAAATTGGTGATATGATCGTTTCGAGATAAGATAGTAAAACGGATACAGGAAGGAAATTCGCCATGGCAGCGAACCATTTAAATATGCATGTTCGCTGGCAGAAGAAAAGTATTTACAAGATATGCTCAAACCAACACTATTAAAGAAAAACAACAAAAACAAAAAACAAAAAACAAACGTACGTGTAATGCATGTGCTGGGTTTGTCACCTTGATTAATCTTAATTGATGAGAAAGCCGCATAAGCAACCATGACAAAGGCTCAGTACTTTTGGACCGCTCCAAACTGTTGTCCTGACTAAAGTCTTCGGAAGGTTCCAAGGTGCCATTCTGTTCAGTCTCATTAAGGTCTTCCTCGGGTTTCATGTAAAAAAAACATTTTCCAACAAAAAATAAATTCTTTACAATTTGCGTTCCAAGTTCTTCGTTCAGATATATGCTCTTGAGCTGGACGGTCGTACGTATAGCAATCTCTTTCAAAGTAGCACGCGTCAGAAAATTATTTTGCGTTCCGCTTATTATTATGGTCTCAGGATTCAAGCCCGAGAAATAAACTCCGAGTAATCGAGCGGCCGATAGTCTTATCCAGGCGTGTGGATAGAGCAGATGCTCTTCGATGAGTATCCATAGATTTGTAGAATACTGTGCGTAAACTGTCTCCGGGAATGCTTTCAAAAGTTTCGAGTAAGTGTTAAGAGCGTAATAGCCAATCTCCCAATCAACGTCCAATGCCATATTATCGTCATCCGCCTCTATTCTATCAGCATCTTGCATGATTTCCAAACTGGTTTTCATTAAAGATTCAAGCTGAGCGGTAAGATCCGTAACCCGTGGTTTAAACTTTTCTCCATATGCTTCGACAATCAAGCCATAGACTTGGGCAGCAGTCCGCTGTAGGCTCTTTTTCTCTGTGCTGACAAACCATTTATCGAGCAAACTATAGATAATTTTAATCCTTTCGCCATCCATGCGCAGCAGAAGACGTTTTATAAGCGCACCAGACATCTCTCTACATTTGCTTGATTCATCGTTTACGAGGGACATGACAAGAGCCAAGAAATACATTTCTGTATATTCCATAAGTATGTTCTGAGGAAACTTGACAAAGATCAAATTCAACATTTCCATAACCGATTGCCGTCCACTCTCGTAAATGTAGTTTAAATTCTTTGCTAAAAGGGCCATGAAAGTCTTCAATCGACCACGTCCCTGAGGATAGTCAAGCAAGAATTGAAATACAACTTGTCGGCACAAGTCTCGAACAAATGCGCTTTGGTTGGTAATCATAATCTCAGAAACTTCTTGCATCAAATCGTAAATTTCGGGGGCTATAAACTTTCGCGAAATTATTGCTTTGATTAACGAAAATGTCACGCCTTGCTTTTCTGGTTCTTCGAGATCTGGTCGAATAGTATCAATGAGATAGGCTAGTTGGTGTTCTTTTATTTCAACGTCCTTACAATGGCGTATAAGAACAGTAAGCAATTTGAAGCACGCCTGGCAGAGTTCGCTTCCAGTCGATCCTGTACCTTTGATCAGCGAAAAGGTCTGTTTCACAGTCACCGGAAACGCGTTATTCAGCGCAGGCAGACGCAACTTGCATAAAACACTCAATACTCTGACGGCTAAAATATTAATTGACGGATGTTTCGAAAACATGGCGTTCCCAACAATATCCACAAATGAATTGAGTAGAGCCAGTTGTTCCTCCGAATGTGTATCAAATTTCTCGTGTTTCAATGCTGACAATAACAGAGACAAGCCAAATTTCACAAATCGGTGTGCATTGACTGAATAAAAATCGTCGTGCGAATGAATAGCGTTATCACGTTTCAGTTGAACAGCGTAATTCTCTTCCATAAGCGTTTTGGCAACTTTCGATTTTGGTTTGTCTTGAATCAACTCGAGATTTTGTGAAATAAGGCCTCGACAAAAGATTGCCGACTCGTTGACTTCAAATTTTGGATTAGCATTAAGCCCTACAGACATCTTTCGCAACACCTCATCCACTTTATGCAAAACTTTCAGACTTATGGTCTCGCTCATTATTTCTTTCAGTGGAACCAACAAGATGCCAACATTTCGGAAATCAATTACTTTTGTAATAAGCTCAAAAGAATCAAAACTCTTGTTCGTCTTCATTTCTTTTATTTTAGCCGGAATTTCTTCGGCATCTTTTTCCTCCCCGACACTGCCAAAGATATCGTTAATCATAATCTCGCTGATCAATTGTAGACAATAGTCCAAGTCACCAACACTTATCGTTGGAACAATAGTTGCAAGAAGCGAGTGAAGAGTGTAGCCGAGAACATGAAGCTGATATCCACGCGTTAAAGCGGCTTGGAGTTCCTTTAGAATATAGTCAAAAAATTTGGGGCCAAGAAAATTATTGATTTTGCTGAGCGTATCCCTGGTGATATCCCGAGTATCCTGAGCGCGACTTTTGAGAATATGGCAGACTTTTGTTAGAAGACTAGGTAGTTGCACTTGGAGAGAACGTTCCGGTAGAGCCTTTAAAAGTTTGGCAATCGCAAAGGCAATCGGTACTCTGATTGCGATAGTCTCTTCAGTTCCTTGGGCAAGGTATTCGTTAAGGTCAGGTACAACTCTTTTGATTATCTTATCATGTATCTTTGTTGCAATCATCCGTTCTGCTTCATCGGGTGAAACACACTGTTTTCCCTGATTTATCTTTTCCCTCTCTTCTTTCTCCTCATCCATTTCTTCATTCTCATCGTATTCGTTGTCATCACTAGCATAATCTTCGCTTTCTTCTTCCTTTCCCTCTTCCTTTCCCTCTTCCTTTCCCTCTTCCTTTCCCTCTTCCCTTCCCTCTTCCTTTCCCTCTTCATCCTCATCTTTCTCATCTTCTTCCTTGTCATAACCGTCATCATCAATTTCTACTACTTCCTTATCTTTTTCATGGACAAGTTGGTTTTGCTCCTCCCCTCCATAGCCTAATCCATCCTTATCTGTCGAAGACATGTCGGGTTTGTTCATCACTTTTGTAGACGTCTCGATGGCATCAGAAAGACTGTTCTCGGAAGTGATATTTGCCTTAGAAACATCAAAATGGAATCCATCAAGAATAGCAATAATTACTTTTACTAATAATTTTTCCAGACGCTTCTCTTTCGATACAAGTTTTAAATAATAAAGTACCAGGTTATAATATTTACCCCAAGGCAAATGTCTGGCAATAGTTTCAATGGCTCCGATGACCTCAGACATTACAACTGGATCAGATTTCTCTTTAGCCGCAAGGATAAAGTGTCTGATTAATGGCAAAAATATTTGGGTAAGGGATGCGGTTGAAAATGCTCCGATATTACATTCGTTTGAAAATCTTTTCAAAGCTCGTGCTCGACGATGGTTCTGAAGATGATAAATATTATTAAAGAAGTTTGCCTCTTCATCATTATTTGCAAGCAGTGGGACTAGATCCGCAAACTGTGGCATCGATGCGAGATTACGGACACACTGATCCAATATTGATATGTATTCTTGGCGAACCAATTCGAGTGGTAATCGTACACCTAACTTGATGCCGGGGTAAATCACTTGCTTGACAAGTAATTCCATGTCTCCTCGAACATCTGATGTATCGGCAGCAGCACAGCAGCGTATGAATTGAGTTATACAAAACGAAGAGTTATTTCGTATTGAAAGTTCTTCAGGGTCTTGGATATAGAAAAGACAATTATAAAGAATCGGCAACCATTCTTCGGGCGTCAAGCCCTTATAAAGTTCGGTGTTTATCTTGTTGAACGCACCCAGACGAACTTCATAATCCGGTTCATCTAGTCGAATGATGGAAAATGCGTTCATTTCTGCAATTAGCTTTGCTACTGTACAGAAACTGGGTTTAAGCTCAGCAAAAATGCTAAAGATGTCTTGCAAGACCATCCTGGATTCTCTTAATCGAAGCGCAGTGAACAGTGTAGATACAAATTTATAATATTTTCTAAACAAGTCCGTCTCCACAGAAAATCCGGGAATTATGCGAATAAAACTCTGAAAAATTCGCAAAATGTCTAGCTTGACGAGCTCTGGTATGAGTTGTGCCGGCTTGTGCAGATACGGAATTAAAAGTTCAACTATTTTCGCTGCCTGATCGCCCTCATGAACGTATCCTGACACTTGCGCCAAAATTGAAATCTCACGTCGAGAGAATGTATTCTTTCCAAATGACTTTTTTGAACTGGATTGGAGCAATACTTGTTCCAGATTATCCAGTAATGATGGTACGTTCGGGATTAGGATTTTGTTTACGAGCGATAACGATTCATCTTGATCACCAATCTTCAAGTTCGATTCATCTTTGCATACTTTTAGAATATTCTCGATAATGTCCAAAACAGCAGAGAACACCGAGTCGCGTACTTTCTTTGCGGATAAGCAAGAAAAAATTGCAGGTAAGACCCTCGGGTCGAAATCAACAAGGAACGGCAAATATTCTTTGCGTGAAGCCCAAACGTAAATCAATTTCATCAGAGGTGATGGTGCTTGCGTCGATTCGATTCCGAGTTTAAGTATTCGAGGAGAGATCAATTCATTGTACAGTGCAGCAATGTAAGGGTTATAGTTGAAAGAGACGCGGATCTTGAAAAAGTCTGCTATGCGTTTTATGGCTAGTTGGCGCAAGGTTTTGTGTTGTTGTCGAAGACCACGCAAATTATCGGTTTCTTCATTGACGCTGTCGGTAATTGTTTTGACAGAGTCTGTGTCGTCATTTGCATCAAGATTGTTGGTATCGATTCTCTCTAAAAGTTTATGGGAGTCTCTGGCAATATACAGTACTACCTTAAATATATCATGCATAGAGAATACAAGATATGTGCCAAGCAATCTCAACAGGTCCTCTAAAAGTTTCAAGAATCCGACTTGCTTTCGGTAAGGAATGGCACTGCCGAACTCGACATCTGCAAAAGAAAATTCTGAGCCGACAATTCCTGGTTGTTTTCGAATCTCTTCAAATGGTTCTAATAACAAATCGACTAATAGTTTCAGTTCAGATTCTAAACAGTTAGATAAGGCCGCCAACGCAGCTGTTCTCTTTGCCCTTAATCCACCTTTTGCGGCCTTGCTTCTTCGTGCAATAGCTCTTCCATAAAGAATGCGAATTACTATTGGCATTACTTCAGGACGATGCATAAACTCGATTGAGGAGAAATCTTTTGCAAGTGAGAATGTCGAGAGCTCGTCGCGAAACCTGTTGTCATCCACAAGATTATTGAGATTTTCTTTGTACAATGTAAGCTTTGATTTCCAAGTAAAAAGACAGTCGAGAGCGACAGATTGCAGTGTGGTGTCACCCTTGGCCAATAGCCGTAGATACAGCTCACGAAGTTGGGCGGATTTGTAGAGGGATTGTGGATTCTTGAATTTCGCAAATAGTCGGAGAAATTGAAGCATTGCATTTCGCGAAACATGGGCTGATTGTTCAAGTACCACAACATCAGTATCGGAATCAATCTCCATTAACGAAACCTTGGACTCTTGCTGTAAAGGATTGACAGTCTCCTGAATGTCATCATCGGTTTCTCTTGTGCGCAGTCCCAAATAGTCTTCTGCGATCTTTTCATACTTTGACTCGGCAAAGCGGAAAAATAAAGGGATCAATTGTCTTGACCGTTGCTCTGCTATTTCAGGAACTTCGGTGAGCGTTCTTATTACAAGTCCATGATAATTCCAATAATCATGTCTTTCGTCTCTCGGAGAGCACAAAGAGACAAGATGCAGAGCAGCGTACTTGTTAAACTCGTTGCCTATGAATCGACGTGATAATGCTGATGCTTCGTTGTATTTCTTTAAATTTGGACAGTGAAATATAGATAGCTTCATCCAGTGTGAAGATGTCTCTGTAGAATTAAAGAATATTGACAAAACTTTGTTTGAAAAATTATTTTCTGCAAAATTTGATTCGTCATTAAATTTAGATAATTCATTATAAAGCAGAGTCCAGAAAGTATTCTTGTCTATTTCAGCCGCTATGGTTAAGACTTTAATAGTCTCATTCCACAAAGGGACAAAGTTGACAGTCAATTGTCCAAGACATAGTCGTATCACTGCGTCAATATAAAAATCTGGCAAGCGCCTAGACGCTATCAATGTTCCTAATGTCCTGAGTTTCATGGTCTTCTCCCGTATTTGGGAAACACTCGCCTCCGTTTCCTCGGCGGAAATTGCAATCGCGAATACGTCACATGGCTCCGTATAATTATTACGCGATGATCCTGGTGTTGGCTTCAGGTGAAATTGGTCATAGAGACCAAGAATCTTGAGAGTGTAAAGACGACGATTACAACCGAATGAATTAATATTCTGTGATAAACGGTGATAAATCTCTTGAAGATTGTCTGTTGTAAATTTATCGGCACGTCTTCCACTGTGAACCAAAAAAATTACATCACGTTAGCCATTATTGGGATTAAACCAAACAGAGTTTATCAATACGTTTCTACCTTGATCGCAGTAGATTCAGATAAGCAGCAGTCCCTCGTAATATCACCTCATTACTGCCATACTTGAAAAGAATCTCATCGATAATAATGTCAGCTAGATTATCCACAGCCTCGTCCAAAGAGTCACTGTGTTTTTTGCATGCCACTGCAAAAGCTTCAATGCTTAAGCCTAATAAATATTCCAACAGTACATAAAAAAATCCTCTCGTGAATGGTTGATTGAGAAATGGTGATGCTAAAGACGATTTACTTTCATTCAAGCAATCAAGTAGTGATCGTATTACAGACGTCAAACAGCTTGCTACTGCCGAAAAAGGTATCTCCACGTGAGAAAGCAAGTTGATAGCTGAAGCAACTAAACTCGGCTGAGGAAAATCGTTTACATGTTTGTCGATATCCACGAGACTAAGTCTCTGTACTTCACTAACCCAATTACGACTGCTGCTTAGAATTTTGAGTAAATCATCTGTCAGACTTTCTGAATCTTTTATGCCGGGATAACTCGCAAACTGTATCAGCCCCGCTTTCGTAATTAATGGAGATATAGTTCCGGTAGGTATTATTATGGCTTTCGTATGCAGCAAGTGTGACAAAAATATTGCTACTTTTGGGTTGCTTTTCCAATGTGTCGCGGAATATTTTATCACGTGAGGAAGCATAAACTGAGTGTAATTATCCCATCCAACGTTTGCCAAGTTCAACGAAAAGCTGAGGACCGCGTCTGTATCCTGATATCGGAAATATTATAAGAATTACAGATCACGATAACTGATGACTCATCATTTCCACTTACTTCAATTTGAAAAATTTTGTCCAGCAGCTCTCTTCCTCCGTTCAATATATGCTCTAGATCAAGTAGCGTTAACAGTGCTACACTGATGTTCAACACTTGATCGACCAAGAACCGGTGATACTGAAATGAATCAAAAGCTGCTGTTGCTACATCAATGATTGTTGAAAGTAATCGCTTGAAATCTACATGGGGCAATGGTACGTGAGCTAGGGCGATATATTTCATATAGATGTTGTCTATAATACAAGCAACTCGTAATGTAAACCTTTTATGCGTGATCCTTTTCTAACTGTTGTGCATATGTGAAGCAGTGAAACATTTATTCCCAATTTCGTAAATATAATGTTGCGTTGTTCTTTGTTGTCATTTGTCTCATTCACCGCTTTTAATTCTCTTTCAATTTCTCCGACGTACAAGTCAAGTATTACTCCAAAACTTTCGCATTTGCTGTGATGAACCAACGCGATAGTCATGTTTTTTATTATGGTATAGGTCAAATTCGCCTCTACAAATGAAGTCAGTTCATTAATATAATCGAAACCGCATTTCGTATAATTAATTAAATTGGCTACTTGCCTATTTCATTTATACAGAGTGACAGCTCGTCATATAGAGATTCCAAAAGTTCTCTTATTATTATCGTCCCTCGGTCATGAATTGAATTCTCATCATCCTTGATACAGTAAATCGGCACATTAGTTGCATGCTCTCTATTTGCTCCGCATCAACCATCTTGCAAACGCGTGTTATTATGACTCACTTTAACGGCCTCAACAAAAAAAATGCTCAATCCCTCAACATTATCTTTGGAAGACGGATTATCTCGAAGCGGCTGCAATGCATACCTTACAACTTCCCCAAGTTTGTCATCCTTTGCTTTACGTAACAAGTATGCAAACGCTTCAGCAGCAAACTGCCGAATATATGGGCGTTGCGAAGTTGATTCGCCCAACAAAGGTGCAAACAAGCTGAAAAACATTGATAATAAGTTTAAGGCACAGATAGAATGCATTTCAAAAATATCAACTTGCAAAGCGTCAACTCACCGATACGTAAAGCATAGATCATTCTCAAGTTGTTTTGATAAATACTTAAACAAGTACGTAATACAGTTAAACGTCCACTAGAAAAATTTGTTTGTTAGTGCTCATCTTCTACAACAGGTTATCAAAAATTTTGGTCCTCACCTCCAATATTTCCACGTCTCTGTATTTAGTCAATTCAATAACACATTCTATAATTTCTCCGAAATATGGATAGAAATCTTCTTCCAGATCATGTGCAAGCTTAGTCGTTAAATCCAGCAATGGCTCATACGCTAAACTATCTCGTACTCGCAAATGTTTCTTTAATATGTTGATTATCTCATCTTTGTGATATAATATTTGTGGAAGCGTCTGTGATATCGACCGTATCTCTCGCATAAAAGCTGTAAAATGTAAGGTAAGGTTGAGCTCTCTCCATGATTCAAGTGCTGAATGAAAATATGAAACCTGTAATATAAAAAAAAGCATTAATAATTCTTCTCTTATTAAAACACAAGAATTATTATAATAATCTTACTTCAGGCTCGTATTCCTTTCTTTCTCTTTTAACCGCATCAATTTTTACATTTTTAACTCTTTCTTTGAATGATTGATACTATAACACAAAAGAAGAATGTTACAATCAAAACCAATGCGATATATATAGTCGTATGATCATATACATATAGCTACTTTGAATCTGTTCTTTCCGGTCCCTGAAGTGTTTAGTTCCTTTACAGTAGTTGTGTTTTTCATTTTTCTATTCGACGCGTTAAGTTAAAAAAAAAAAAAAAGCTCATATAATTGTATGCTTAAACCAAATTTTTTAGATACATTCACACATCACGTGTTTTACTCAAGATCATCCACCAGTACCAGGTCACAACCAGGCACCTAAGCGTACTATATCCTATAGTAGTAGTCGATGATAGCATGGATACGATCATGGACGAATCGTACGACGTTTTTGACGACGGTATGTCCGATCTGAGCTCTTCTGGCCTGGAAGATAGCGAGCAGTCCGATTACGAAGGGAATAATGCCATAAGACATGCGCAACTTTCATTCAAGAAAGATGACAGAGTTCTTTGTTATCATGGACCCATGCTATACGATGCAACGGTATGCAGCAGCAAATGTCTTGTTTTTGCGAACAAGATCATCGATGAAATTTGCCTTTTGATTTATTACAGATAACTGATATTCGTGCGCTATCCGATGATTCCGAGGGAGATGGGCCGCAATATAAGGTCCATTACACGGGATGGAATTCCAAGTAAGAGATTATTATAACGTGTTTTATCACAGGAAAAATCATCTTTGGCTAATACGGTTCAATGATTATTAGATGGGACGAATGGGTTAGTGAAGGAAGACTTCTCAGATTAAACAAAGATAACAAGGCAGTGCAACAGAGGCTAAAGATTGAACTGATGTCAAAGGAAAACTCTAATGCTGAATTGCTAGATGAGTCCTCATCCGAAATTTACGATTCAGAGTATGAAGACGATGAGGGCGAGGGTGAGAAATGGATACAAAAACGTAGTGTTTTAGCTTTGGAGACGACGCAACTGCTGACGAATTTGCCAAATATCGTATTTATCAATAGATTACTACGAAGATGATGTAAGATTTTTGGTTTGCTTCTCGATATATCTATCTTTAAATCGACCGACAGCCAATGTCTCTAGTTATCTCTTAGTATGCCGACGACGAATGGAGATTACAATTAGAAACCTCGAGTCATACAAAGGCAAAACTCCTTGATGATTGGGAATTTATTACCCTTCGGTTTCAGGTATGCCACGCATAAGGCGTTGAATGATTAGATTTACCGCCTCTCCCCCTCTTCCCCACCGTTCACTATTTTTACAACATAGTTGATAAAAATGCCGAGATTACCGACGGTAGACGATATCCTGGCCGATTATCTCGAGTACAGACTGGACATGGAAGAAGAGGAAATCAAGAACGGTCGCAAGGGTAATAGCAAATCAGATTCAGGAGACGGTGAAGACGAGGGTGAAGAAGATGACGATGAGGACGAGGACAATGACGACGGGCACGATATCCATGACAGCGATGACAAGGAATTAGAAAATGTAAATCAGGCACGCAAAAGAACAAAAAGGACTAATATAGACGGATCAATATTAGATCGCAATGTAAAAATAGAAACGACCGATGCATCGATAATAGATGATGAATCTGTAAACTCGACAATGAAGAACGCAGTTTCCGACCAGAATGTAATGATGTCGATTGACTCTGACTTGAAAAACGACAAGGACGATATGACGGCAGTTAAAACAATCACAATCGAAGAATTGTGGGAGCAAAGAATAGCAGAATTACGGAATCTTTTCAACGTAGCTTTGGGCAGACAGTTATTATATCGATTTGAGAGATATCAATTTGCTATGCTTTGTGAAAATCATCCCGACGGTGAATTCTCTTCTCTGTACGGTGCCGAACATTTATTGAGACTCTTGGGTATGCAATATTGTATCTCGTTGTTTTAGGCATTATGTGTGTGGGTGGGTGGGTGCGGGCGCGTTTGTTTTGCTAATTACCGATGATAACTTGTAGTAATGTTTCCATCACTAATCGAACGATCGGGAATGAGCGAAGAACAGGAAGACTTGACTAGGGATTTTATATCGGATCTTGTGACGTAAGTAAAGAACGGTTTGTTACTATACAAAGGACGACTATATTTCAACTGACGATTATTCAAAATATTTAGATTTATCGAAACCCATAGCGACAAGTATCTATCCACTCAATACGAGAACGCAACTCCAGAGTATATTCGATTCACTTGGGAATACTAGTAGTCTCGTGGTTGGGAAGCATAGTCGACAGGGCTGATCAACTGACAGAATATCTACTAATGTCTAATGCTGATTGCCGCGGTAAACTTTCCCCGAAAAAAAAAATAATCATTGCGCTCATAACTCGGCATTTCGGGCAACAAGTAATAAATTTAGAATTTTTTATCTTCGTCATTTTCTAGCCACTATAATCTCCTTTCACCCAACATACTTTCTTTCGAATGTGCTGTTATAGTACCTAAAATATAATGATTACAAAAGAAGAAAGAGAAGTAAAAAAATAAAATAAAATAAAAGAAACAAGATGAAGTAAAGATAAACACAAAAGGCGACATCGATCTACTGATACTCGGTTTCAAAATAATAATAGAATTATGTATTCAACCATACTTTTTTTTTATGTATTTTTGCCCCAAAGGTAAAGAAAAAATGTCTTTCGCAAAGATAAACGCCTTTAATGTTTAGGATAAGTTTGCTACATCAATAAAAGGCTTTCCACTAAAGAAAAAAAAAATTCTACAATGAGATTATACAATCTCAGTTACTATTACTACAAGACATACAAGAGTGTGCTAGAGACACAACAAAAGAGACTATCTTCATTTTCTCCCCTTTCCCCACTACATATATATGATCAAGTCTCTTCAAAACATTGCCGATTTTCTCCTATCGTTAGCCGACTTGCTACGACGTTCGGCAGCAGCCGCCAACAGCTTGCTAGCAGCCTTGCGCCGAATGCGAGTGGCAAAGTTCTTCGCCATGTCTGGCCCCTTTGGCTGACGGATCGGGACGACGGTATCCGGATGAACTTTCATTGGTCCACCAAAAACGCTGCGGATAAGGGAAAATTTTTTTAAGAATACGTTAATTGGGGATGCAAGGGTGGAAATGTTGAACGAATTCGTAAACCCTACACGCAAAATCCACATTTTGATCTCTTCGCCAAAATATCTTACCTTCTACGCCTCTGATCTTTTGAAGCAGCCGGCATAGTAGAGGATCTTGGAGTGTGCGATGTTCTGGTAGGTGTCTGCGGTAGATACTCTTGTGGATAATCGTAATAGTAAAAACCATATTGGCTCTCCTCAAACTCGTCGCCTTCGTACGGCACTCCATAGAAATCACAGAAATCCGCGTTCGGGTATCCTTCCGACGGATAAAGTCCTGGAGTAGGCGGAGAGGATCCTTGCGAATCAGAGTCGTCTGGATGACTTAATACGACAACAGGCGTACCTGAACCCATTTCATATTGACGATAGTTATTCGCCACATGTCGAATGGGAGCAGGTGATGCACTATACCTACGCAGTCTGGGTGATTCCAAGCTCTGCATATAAACTTGATCGTACATGTATGCATACGCAGGTTGAGGAAGGATCTGAGAAACGCGAAAAGGGACACGGAGATCCTTTGGAAAGCCCGAGGATTGCTTTGCGAAGGTGGCTGTTTTGGGGGGTTGAGGGAGATTTAATGCACGATTTACCTTTGGAGGGAAGGTAGCCGTCTGAGGAACCCTGCCAAGATTGGAAACCTGAGAAGATTTAGACAAGTTTAATGGTTTTGGGGTAGGCCTGGATGTGCCATTTGATTTTTTTGTTGTCGTATTCCTGGTTTGAGATTGAGCAGTCATCTTGGGCGGACTTCTAGACAGATTGTTGGAGTACGTCTTTGGAGGAGACCTGGAGACGTACATTGGCTGTTGTGAGGAAGAAGACCTGGACGGAGTGATGAGGTCAGGATGAGATGAGTTGCTCTGGAAAGCATGTCGCGGTGAGAGAGGGGGAACATACATTTGTTGAGATGTTCTTTGAAACTGAGCAGTTTTGGGAGTCCTTGAGGAAATGTATTCTTTAAAACCAGGCAACGTAGCAGTTCGTGAACCTGAAGAGTCCATTGCGACAATTATTTTACTTTGTTTCTTAAATTTGATTTTTTTTTTTTTTGTTCGCTTTCAAATGTGTCTTGTTATAGATACTAATTACAGTGCAAGTGTGCGAAGAAACAATAGCAATAGCAGCGATCGATAGAACAAAGCTGTAGCAATATGCAATACTTTATGTTGAGCGAAACGAGTGACCGGGATACCTAGAGCAATATAGGACCAGCCAGTGGCCCACTTGTTCCAGTGAGATTGGAGGCAAGAGGAGAAAAGAGAAATTCTGGCTAGAGACCCGTTCCTTAATGGACAACACTTTTGGGAATATAGTTGGGATGGGCTGAGTGGAATCGGAGATGGAAGGTGTGACAAAATGCGATTAGCAGAGAAAAGGAGGGAGATTGGGAGGGGGGAAATATCAAATATTGTCTATATAAATTATATTAACAATATAATATGAGAATAAGAGTAGTAATAATAGTAGTAATGGTAAGTAATAACAAACACAAGAGACAGATATACAAATACAGTACAGATGCAGATACAGATACAGAGAACACACAAACTCTCTCACATACACACACTCTCACACACATTGGGGAAGGGGGATGGGGGGAGGACAATATTTATTTATTATCGGAACAATTAATATTGTAATCAACGCCGTTTTTTCCACAAATACCAATGTTCTGGTGGGGATAACAAATAAATAAGGATAAAATCAATGAAAAAACAAACAAAATGACGAGCAAGTAGAAAGTCTTCAATCAGCAAACACCATTATAATAGCGACATTCGTATATGTTCTTTATAAGGAAATAAGTCATCAGTGTAAGTCATACGGGGATACTAATTCCGTACAGCCGAAAAGCATAAGAGTGAGAGGAACATATTAATATGGTTCGTCAACCAAGTATCATGATTATATTCCACAATGAAAGAAATGCTTTGTTCTCGGTCGAGATTACAAATTCCATAATATCATTGCTTTGTATTACGCTGTCATAAAGTCTATTAGAAATTCATTAAGCTAAACGGGGCTAAGAATAATGGACAATGTCTATTCGCATACAAAGATACTTGTACATCTTATGACGCGCTCACCCAACTCCCGGCATCCTCTTTTGGTAATTTATTAATATTGTCAAAAATGGGGTCGATGCAGAGTAACAAAATGCACGAGTAATACTAATACTAATAGTATATACTTGAGCTTTGTGGTACTCACAGTTATTAACGTTAGTATTAGTGTATTAGCACAATAGAATCCGTTTCTCGGAGAGAAAACTGGTCTATAAAATTGAGAAAAAAGGCACATTAGTATACGCTGTGAAACGGTTTAGACGGGTTGACATTTAAATATCATCAATTCTCTACCTATTCTTTTATTCGGCATGCCAACACCAATTATCATTAGTGTCATCTCCAAATAAGCATCGTCCTTGTTTAACGTAAAATGGACCAATTGAACTTTAAATTAAGGGATTTTGAAGGGATTGGTTGTTGGGCACTGGTAACAATTCTATGCGGGCGCTTTTTCTTTTACGCTTGGCTAATATCGAAGGAAACAATAGGTCGATGACAGACTCCCAGCCTGGCCTTGTAATATGATGTTTGATTTCAAATTGAAATTTCTACTGACAATTCGCGCGCTATATACAATGAAATGTGTGTCAGTCATTAATTGTGTGATCCAAAAACTATCGGTTATCCCACTATTATGGAAGCGGCAAAAAGAATATCGGATGGTGTGTGACGAAGTTTAAGGTTTGATAATCGACTTTTATCTCGTTAGCAAATTTGAAGCATAAAGAGTTATTTTTAGATAATCAAGGATGTTCACGCTCCCCCCACTTAAGGTTTGAATGGCTAACCTTGCTATTTCTAAACCACTTATTGGTGTTTTTCATTTGGTCTATTCGCCATAGCTATACGAGAAAAGAAACTTTGTAACGGTGGAGAATGTTAGCGTTCTAAAAAAGTCCTTCGAATCTTATAATTGATTTGAATGCTATTCGAAATTGAATGGTTACAATCAATGGCAACAAAGACAAAGCCTTTTACATCCTCGCTTTTTCGACCAAGGTCTGGAACTGGCTACTGCTACCGAGTCGTCTCATCTGACTCTGCTTAGGTATTACTATTAATATTAATATTATGTAATATTATGTTGAAAAATAAAGTTTGTTGATTTTTGGAGGTACAAAGAAAGAAAGCGTCATGTGACAACATGCATATTTTATACCAACAATCTTTACGCGGAAAAATTGCTATCCATATGAGTTGAGACTCATGTGAATAGTCTCAGAATAACAATTAACTTGGCAGTCTCGTCCATAACAGCAAAGTTAAACAAATCATTGCAATCAACAAATGCGTCTGCTTTCAAAAAGACTTTTTAACATGGTCACGCTTCTTTGTGATCACCATAATTAACTCTTTTATTGTTGGCAGATAGAGACAACTTTCGTGAGAATAGCACACACTATAATTAACGTTCAATAAACTCACAATTATACTTCACTTGTTCGTATCCATTATTAATTCTTAACATTTTCTCACAATACGCTTAGCCTTCTCCAAAGAGAAAAACTATCTTTATAAAAATTGTGTGTTCTCTCGTAACCGTACCCATACACGAATAAATTAATATTCTCATGGGATTACATAAAAAGACTTTGCATGTTTATTACACGTTATATTCATTGGACAAGGTTATAACAATAACGAACACTATTACCATGTGATTATATTAATGCACAACTAATAAATATGGGTAACCCATTACAGAAATTAACCATGTTGGGTAAATTTTAATGGAAGTAAAAAATTAATCACTAAATTCCGTCATTGTCAAGCTCTGATAAGTCTTTTACATGAGAAATGCTAACTGTTAGCAAATACGAGAGTACGGTTAATGCGGCGTGGATGATTTTTCATCCTTGATTTGTTGCGCACTTTTGCACTGTCACGCAAGTCTTTAATAAGCTCATTTTAAACAAATAGTAATAGGTAAACCTGATATCAATATAGACTTATGAAGAAATTATTGAAAATCGATAATCACTTTGCTAATAAACGCGCGTGCACTCCTACTCTCGGGACATTGTAGTCATTTCGTTAAAATAGGTGCCAGTTGTAGGTCAGCACGATCGATTCATCGTTTCGGAAAAATTAAGTAGTTTTTGCAGTCATTTTATCAAGCGGCTAAAGTCCAAATGTTCGCTCATATACATAGTGCGCGTTTTGAGATTAAATCTTTACAACTCAAAGACAAGAGTACGGTTCATGGTATTAGTATTAGCTCATTGTAATGTTAACATATTCAAGTTTCTGAACATATTCTTGTTATTTTAATCTTTATAGATAAATCTTCCAAACCTCTATTACTATTCAATATGCTTATCCAATTAAACTTCATAATGTTGCTTTCTCTTAAAGAAAGCCTTGTATTTCCTTTTTCTGATTAATGACAACTTTCCCCAATATGAGAAATATTCCTAATACTAATTGTAAGTGCTCTAATATTTTAACTACCCGCGTATATTATACATATGACCTTTGTTTATACAGCAAAAAGATATAACATCCAGTTAATTTGCCACTATACCATTTCAATAACAGTTATAATTATTATTATGCAAATTGCCAGTGTTTATCACAGTAAAGTATTTATTATATACATTTTAAAGAAAATTATGTATACATAGCAAGCTTATTATTAATTAGAGTTCCTGAAATTGACAAAGATTTTTGTAAACGGTCTTAATTAAACAGATTACAATCAAGATAACCGCCAAAGCTTACCGATTCTATTAGTTTTTGTTGTAGAAACTCCTCAACCTGTTTGTCATCTCGAGTCAGTATAAGGGTGCAAGTATCATAAAGCCACTAAATGCGAATCAACGAAAAAACTCACCTGCTGTAACTCTTTTACCATATTAATTAGATCCGTCTCTAACCCTCGTTGCCGTTGTTTCTTAGCCTTTAGTTCGACTTTTAGGTTTTTATTATCACTTTCCACTTTATCAAGTTCTTCCAGTAACCTAGCCTTTTCTTGTAAGCGAGCTTCCACAGCTTTCGATCGAACTCTCACTGCTGGAGAAAGGTGGGTGCCTCTGTGGTAATGTGAATTTATTCATAATAAGCATATCACGTAACAAGCGGACCTTACAATCAGTGCACTTACACTGTGGGGCCCGATGGTGCACGTCCATTCCGTTTGTTTTCGATTGCTTCGTTTATCAACGTATCCAGCTCGTTGAGCTTCGCCACTACGTCGTACTTTTCTATTATTGCATCGAACTCTTGCTGTGAGATAGGGTGCAATTCATAAAGAATTAGAAGAGATACATCCTCCCCTCCCCCCGCATTTGACAAACGGTTTCGAACAAAGCCTATTTACATGCCTCAGCACTCTTTCTGATAAATTCAACCGTCTGCTCGTGTGCTGCTTGTAGGTTATCTGGAGCCTTCTCTGCCAGTGCCGGAAAAGCACTCGCTAACTTGGGATAACTATTATCACAGTATATAAGTTGGGAAAGAAGTTAAACCATGCAGTTGGTATAGGAAAAGACGCTTCCAAAAAATGTTAGTATTTACTCAGGCCAACAGTTTCATACGAGAAAAGCCTGAACTCGGCGATTAGTCTACCTGGAATCTTTTAATGTGTTGACTAATCCTCGCTGAAAAGCCCCTTTCAGGCGTTTAACGCGCGATCCCTCCTGCTGCAATTTATCTGACTGCATTTGTTGTGGTTGTCGTCGTTTGGACATGATTGTGAAAATAGAATTGTGTATAGATGACAAGTGTATATGCTATAAAGGTCGAGAACGGAGTGTGGTCCCAGTATTAATATCGCTACTTTGATCTTACTAAGCTTTGGTAAAAAAAAGATGCTTAATGTTAGTCGCGTTATGTTACAAAAACAGAGTAACATTGCATCAACCAATCATGTGTATGATGATCATCAGATCAGGTAAGTATTTGGCACATGACACACGATTTTAATATACGTGCTGCAACACTTCCTAATTTTCAATCAAGGTCACTTTCCAACCTCAATTTGAGCATTCTGTTGAGAACTCAATTTTTCTTTTTTTGATTTTACTTTCTAATTGAGAAGTGAAAGACTAAGACTAGTACTAGGCAATTAAAACTGACCTTCAGAAGCGCGTGAACATGTTTACAGAGGAGTGGCTCAAGAGGAGTGAAGACTTGCGGCAAGCGAGGGCGAACGCTTAGCCAGGTAACGACTTTGTGACTCGGTCGTTGGGGACATAGAGTAGTGTGTACGTAGCTGGAGCTGAGTTATTTTACTTGTGAGGCTCATACTGCATATCCTATGATTAACTTGTGTCTTGGTTTTTCTAGTTCCAGTCACCAAACGCGAAATCCAAGAGTACACTTATGCAGAAAATGAACAGATTTATAATTGTTCACTCCTGGAGTGAAAATATCGTTGCATAATATGTGAAGGACCTCTCGTTTGTTTTTTTTGTTGTACAATAAAGTTATCAAGTTGTTGTCCCAGCTCGTCTCTAATGCGTTGGGCAAGCTCAATGTGTGCATTTCCACTTGTCTAATTCTGTGCGGGTTGTCTCAAATGCTTCCCGAAGGGTAACCGGTTTCATCTTTGCCAAGTGGAGCTTTGGATAATTTAAGCAACCGACGACCATAGTCTTCTTCAAGAACTGCCCTGTTGTTTTGAGTTTGTTAAAAAGAACGAAGTATGAATTAGAATCCAAATCTGTTGTTAGCCGAATCATAACCCCACATCACTTATAGCTTGGCTTAGACGATTCGAGAGATGTCAATTGCTACTATAGAATCAAAATAGATCCGCTTATTTGCGTGTACCAACCTTTCATAAAACATTGTCTTTAGTTCCTCACATGTCTGCCGTGCCTCTCTAAGACGTGTTACAAGGGCTTCATAGCCTTCCCTATTCATCAAAAAGTATTAACGTTATATCAATGATCCACTATTCATGGGAAAAACCTAATTCATACTTTATTAGTGCTCAAGACATACCCAAAAATGATTGGCGAATATCTCAGGTAGAGCGTCTACTTCGTTCTGCGCCATAATTACGTCTCGAATGAAAAAAGCGAAGAGGTTCAAAGAAACATTCTTCCGGTAGATAGAGTAAGCAGATGTCGTAATCCAATTGTAAAACGCGGCGCAGTGATAAATATAATAAAAAATACATACATCGGTTGATCCCACTAACCTATTTTTAGGTTAAAAGATAAACACATTGGTACGTCCAATTTGTTCTACCATTATTATTATAGTCAATTTTAGCTTATTATTATCACATTTTAATTTATGTTGACGTAAAAGGAAAACGAATGTATCCAATCACAAATAAAGTTAGATAGATATTTACATAACAATAATAATGATAAGATCTATATTGTCGAGAGCACACTTCCGGATTATAAAGCTGGAAGCAGGGACAGAGCCCTAATGAAGGAAATGATATAAGTCTGGAAGAAATGAACACACACATCGTATTATATGTTTACAGCGAACAATCGCACGATTAATAATTGGTTATAAATACTTGTTCTATAATGCCATATAATTCTTTGACAATATGTCAATGCTTATGTTACAATTAAAATAACTAATTACGCAATATTACTTCAAAAAGGAAAAGATGGGGTTTCCGCAAGAATTGATTTGGTTCACGTTCTCATGAGTAAAAAAAAAGCTTGGAATATAGTGTTCTCTTTTTAAACTCTGTAACTTGGATAATAATAACAAATATTGTATAATTCTAGCTACGGTAAAGAACAAGCTGATGTTAACAAATATAACAAATATTTTATAAACTCCAGTGACCATCACGTCTTGATTTAACAGGTTGGGTTATTTTCTAATTCCGTCGGATATTTTCGAACTCTCGTCTCCTTTGACCGAACTACAGATCTATTGATTCGTCTCATTAATTTGTTATTTCGTATTACAATCTGAGCAGGTATTTTGGGAAATAAGGGTATGAACTGTCATCTGATACATACGTCAAAGATAACCATCATTCGAAGAATGGCTCTATACTAATGCCGACCAGCATTAGACAGGCTCAGCTGAAGAAATCTTTTGTCGGGTAACATGTTCAAGAAGCAAAGCGTCATCTGTGTACTTACACAACAAAAACGTAAATATAAAATCATTTTTGTCACGTCGTAAAATTATTATATTATTTAGTGACAACCAGAGTGCAAACCACTTTTATATTCGTGGCGAGTTTTACACTGCAATTCCGTAACAATTGTTTTCCTAGAGTATGTTTGTCAGTTGCATCAATGTCCAACCACCCTGAATTTCGAATAGCATTCCAGGATTTGTATCAGTCTTCATTATCTTGGCAGGGTTAGAGTGGCCTTCAACCCAATCAATTCAGGTGTAAAAAATGTCGTCTCATAAATTTAAATTTAGTATATTATAAATGTTCTCCAATATTCAGTCCAGTTGAAGTGGAGATGATAAATAAAAAAAAAGGATTACTATTTGCTTCAGTCACAATAAACTCTACTTACACGTCAACAAGAACTTTCTCGCAACATAGTCAAAACAAAGTGCTTCTTAACTTGGAGCTTAGTTCTGAATTTATCTTCGATCGCTTAAATGGCAATAAGATATTTTTCCAAAACGGGTGTCCATACTAACAGCACGCTCCTCCCCAATTTCTAAGAGATTTCTTTACCGAAGACGCGTACAACAGATATATTTAGAAGCAAAATACTTGCATCAGTTAGTACTAAGAAATAAAAGTAGAGAACTTACTGTCTAACTTCCCTTCGTAGCTGTCACTTGTTACATCAGTTTGAATTAATGGCGTTTGTTTTTATAGTAACCTCATGTGCTCAGACCCGATTTGTTAAGTTTAGACAAATTTCATTTCTTCCTTTTGACAATAAACAAAATTATTTCAAACACATATTGTGTGACAATTTAGCTACAGTACCCAGACAAAAGTGAGTGTCACTACGAACTTTCGCCGCCAATAGTCGCTCATATGTAAAGTAAGCGTTTTACTAATACAGCTAGTCTTGGTAAAATAAGTAATAGTAAACTTGTTTCGTTTAATTCACTATCATCATGCCCATTTCATTATAAGGGACTGTTTTTCTTTGGTATTAATTATTATTATAGTGAAACAGCTGATGTTTAAAACAGTGGTGGCAAAATCTTTTTATGCTGTTGGAAAAACTGATTTCATAACTTTGAAGCAGATACATGAACAACTTTATGTAATCTTTTGTAAAATTTCTTGACTTCGCACGTGTATGCACAACGCTATGACATAAATCACGCTATCGATAGCCAATTACATGCGATCATCTCGCGTGCTATAACCAGAATTCCACCGTTACGATACGCGTCCTATTGAAAAACAAAATAATTTTCGGTTGAGCTGTGATTTATTATACTGCCTTCTGTTATTTAGGACATCAACGTCTACTATGTCGAAATACTCAGTTCAAAGCACTAAAGTGATTCCATCTGCCGCTTGGCCGTGCCCCCCTCCGATCGGCGTTTTCATTCGCGACAATGCCGGCGCGACATGGCACGACTGGCTGAACCTGCTGGATGCTCTGGAAGCTGATCTCGAAGAAATGGATTTCGGGGATGAGAATTGGAAAAAAACACAGATCAAACTCAAGAATGCACGTACGGTAAGGGGTTATTCATTTCAGCTGTCTGCTGAGTCGCGTGAAGCACTGTCGTATCGACAGTGGGGGATATTCGTTTCTTCTGGGAAGAAGTGATGACTCCTGGCGGGGTAGTTCAATCACATAATAGAATGAGTTGCACCCGTCCAGGCAGAGTGCCTCGTCATATCTGTCCGATCATGAGGTGCTGTGAATTACCTCTGGTCCGCTCAGCAGATTGGTTGTGGGGGAGGGGAATATTCGTTTCTTCTGGGAAGAAGTGATGACTCCTGGCGGGGTAGTTCAATCACATAATAGAATGAGTTGCACCCGTCCAGGCAGAGTGCCCCGTCATATCTGCCCATAGCATGTCCCCTGTACAGCCGTTCTCAATATTACGAGTTCTCCATTTTAAAATGATTGTATACTCATTCACTTTTTCATCCTATACTTCTTATCCAAGTTGTACGATGTCTTCCAAGCGGAACTCGAGAAGAACGAAAAGGTAATGAGCATCTGCGTTTCCCGCATGTCTTCCTGGTCTGGTGGTGCATGCGATCTATGATTCATTACCTATTGGTAGTGCATTGAGAAGATGTTGTCGGCACATGGCAGTATGGCCAATGCCCAAGACAAAGGCTTCCAGGTGCAGCAAGACTTGTTCGGAAACCTGTTGGGAAAAAGGAGTGCTGATGTCTTGGATAGCGGCCGCGGTGGGAGGAGTTTGCGCCAGGTGCGCCAACGAGCGATGGGTTCACCGTCTCCTTTTTTCAGTCCCGGAGATGAGGAAACGGTGGAAGGAGATGATGAGGAAGAGGTGGAAGAAGATGATGGTGAAAGTCCCATTCCGATGCCATTGCTAGTGGACATACCGTCTAACTATGAACTGGTGCCACCTGCCAGCTGCGTTCTCGCAGACGGTTTCGACATTGCCAAGGTCTTTTTCAAATATCAACGGCATGCGCTGGCCTTGGCGAGGCAGCACAAGCTGCAGCTGGAGACCAACGTGCAGGAGATCCTTGCGCTGTCGCACACGCTGCTTATCAAACCAGAGCAGCATACCCCGGAGATGCTGTGCCACTTTGAAGAAGAACGCCTCGACCACATCCACGCGATCGGGCTAGAGACAGTGGATTATCAGTCCCGTCCTCTCTCGCAAGACCTCGAAGCCTTGATGCGAAACGTCTCCAAGCGGGCTCGAGCATCAGGGAAATTTGACCGAGCTCTGCAGACTGAACTCCTGACAAACATCATGGACAAAGAGCCAGAGTCGACGGACGCATTGATCCTGTATTTGTGGCTGGACATCATGAGAAAGTTTCCCGCTAAGCCGACAAACTTGGAACGAGAATCGGAGGGAGATCTGGTAACCTCCTACCTGGCTCTTGTGATCAATCCCTTCGTCACATCCGGCAAGCAAACGCGCGCGGTTTGGCCCAACACCGCATCCACCGTTGCGCACAAGCAGAAGACAGTGGGACGTGCACGTCAGCCAGACTTCAAACTGGCCTATGTGCATCAACGCCAGGAAGTGGCTGAATGTGGCTACGGAGAGGTGAAACCGGATTTGAAGGTAGCTGATACCTTTGCGTGCAACCTGGATCTCGTACGGATTGCAAGGCTCGGTAAAGCGTGTCTGGATGACATCGTGAAGAAGGGGGTGAATGGGCCAGTCATTCCACTCTTTCAAGTAACAGGGCATAAGATGTGTATGTATTCCTTCTCACTGTTCGCGGATGGCATCTATCTGATGCTGGAGACGGGATGCGTGTCTCTGCCGATGGCAGTTAGTGAGCTGCTGCCGTTTGTCGACGACCTTGAGCATTTATTGGGATTCCGGGAACTCTGCTCCAATATCACCAATTGCCTGTCCGGGAAGAGGGTGGCAAACGATGACCAAAATAAGCTGCCGAAGTACCTCCGGAAGACTCTGACGACGCCGCAGTTTGAGCAGGTTGTCGATAAGACCAAATCCCGTAAGAGAAAGTCCACTATTCGGCATAATTAGGAGGGCTTCTTTGTATGCACGTTTTTTTTTTCATGGACCCACTGTGATAATGTTGTTGGTATCGAGCCTATTCTTGAAAGTGAGGATTTCGGCGGTGCATTGTTACTATTCCATATAAACTCGATGTATAAAGTATCTAGACGAAGTAATTGACTCTGCAAAGCAAATCGGTGCCGTGAATACTATTCCGACACTCCGATAATAGTGTTAAACGCTTTCGGAGAATATCCTGGACAAAATGAATGTACAGTCCCCCGCCAAAAGTTAGCGAACGCTGAATTCGCTTATAGTAAAAGTCTTTTTTTTTTAATAATGTAATCGGATATATGCCATTAAATGAATGTATTCTCCGTCTACATTTAATTCTAATAAATTGGTAGCCCGGTATTTGAACGACAGGCATACCGTTGCCGAACACATTTTTCACCTAATAAACATTATTTTTTAAAAGACACTCGAGCAAGTATTAATATGCTTTTTTATTTGTGCTTGTGTTTTCCTACGTTTTTGCTTAAGACACTAATACCGGCTTTCTGGAATGTGATGATCTGATTAGGATAGAGATGTGGTGGGTTACATACTACATCTATTGCTGGAACAGTGGCATGGCAGGAGTGTAATACGTATATCTATAATAAAATTTTCAAGAATGCACAAGCGAAAACGTAAGTCAATAAATATACCGAAGCATAAGGGACAAAATCTGTCCTTTGCTCAGAAGCAGGAGATATGTAAATGATATGCCAAAAAGCCACGACCATCTCAAATAGATTTGCTAATGAATATTGCATAAGTCAGAGAAATTATCTGTCTCTAAGACAACTCGCGGTGGTAAGGCTACGCGCGTCCAGATTGCATATTGGACACGATAACCAAGATATCAGAAGTCGTTAGGTTTCATATCAGATCCAAACGAGCACGATTGACGTATACCGTAATTAGAGATTCGCGAACGACTTTATTATTATTATTATTATTATTATTATTATTATTATTATTATTTGTTGTTTAATTAGAGAAAAAGTGACGTTAGTTGACTAATCAAACCCCTAAATCGAAGATCGCCCTTATTAATTTAGTAATCGATTCTGCGTAATTATAATTGTTGTTATTATAATTTCGTAGGTACCCTTATCAAGATACGAGCAACGATGATTTGCATTAAAAAGAGTCACTTATAACTATAATCTCAGCCTTAGTTGAGCAATCGTTATAGTAAGGGCAGCGATACGAGCTAAAGTGTGAAAACTTCCCTCTCGGCAGAACACGTGCCACGCAAATCATTTGCTCTCATTAAAATTCGAACGCCGACCGTAACAATACTTGGCTGATTCTGTTATTCACTTTGCTGCCACATTGGCTGTTGCATGTCACCATGTTGATTCTGACTCTGGTTAGTCTCATATCTTGTTAACTGACTTTCGTCATATACTCGTTGGTAAGAGACTCAAACAGACAAAGTAAGTTCTTGGGAGCTACTTTTGCTCTCCATAGTAGGGATTTACTAAACAGTATGCTCATAAAAAGTAAGTCTAGTCTCAAATTGATAAAGCGTCATCAAATTCTCTATGTCGAGATTTCGAGCACGGTTGCAGATTATTCCACACTAATAACAATTACACAAATTAAGATTATTATCTTTTCTTGCATGGCGTTAAATATGTCACATGATGCACTACCGTTTCCGATAATAAAGGCTAATATATTCATCCGGGATAGATTAAGATTTGTTGCTCTACCCGTTTTCGCTGTCTTTTTACAATATCTATCAGAGGAAGAATATATCACTGCCTATACTGCTATCCATGACTGGAAGCGCGATCGAAAAGTATTGTTAAAGAAAGCAGAAGATACTGTCAGTATCTAAGCGCGGACAGGATACGCTTTACTGTAGGTGAAGCACCGCGGAACCTTGGGCAAGGCCAGCTAGTATACAGTGAAAAGGATTCAAAGTGTATTACGTTTGATATTGTCATACCCTAGGTTACAGTGTGTCAAAAAAAAACCCCCGTAATTTTTCTTTTCTAATATAAAAAATATGACAGAATTAGATAAAAGTTTGCAAATATATGTATTTTTATGCAAGAAACAAATTTACTTATGGCAATTTAATGAGTCGTCTTATTAAAATGTTGTCCAATTTCAAAAATTTAAAACTTAAAAAATTTTGTTATTACTTGTATAATACAAAAAATAACCATTGTTTTTACATAAAAATTTTCAAACATGTTCTCCATGTTGTTACAAACAAGTTTACTTAAAATTATTTAATTAAATACCTTAATAAAATTTTTTATAAAAGATGTGTTTGTTGTTTTTTTACTTATAATCACTTTTTCAATATTTCTTTCCAAAATTAATTTATAAATTAAGAAAGTTTTTAATAAAATAGTCTATTAACTGTCCTTAAGTAAATTTGTTCTTTATATTATAAAAATATAATTATAGATTCTGGACAATTTGGCTTTTTTTTCCATCACACAATAGACTAAAATATAATTCCGGTTTTTTTTTGACACACTGTATATTATTGGACTAACTCTGATACCTGTCTTCGGCCAGGGCCAGCATTTGCTGTGAATGAGTCTAAACTAAAAAATTTATTTCTTTGCCGAAAATTTTATAAATATATAAAAACAAACGTAAAATTTAGTAGTAAATTATATTTATGAGATCCGACTTGGAAGAATGGGCGGACGAATAATCGGAGCAACATACTAATACATGTGTATAATTTTAAATTTAAATTATTACGTCAGCGAGTGGAATATTAGCCAGAATTAATTTATTCTCCATGTTTGGTAAAATTACGGAATAATAAGAATTGATAATATATCTCTTAGTGAGACGAATTTTATAAGAAGAGGAGACACCGCTGAACAATAATTATTGGAAGATGGGTGGCAGATTTCGATACTGGCAAAAGTCAGACCCGACAGCGCTGTTTAAAAGACGCGTCCGTGCATAGTCACTATGCGGTTGGAAGAATATGAATTGGGAAAACCATCAGTGTACAAATATCTATTTGGAAACTGGTTTAAAGTACGTGGAATAACATTTGCGTTTTTGGAAGGATTGGAAACTCCGAAGATAACAACGACTATTATTCATACATCAGCTTACGATAGGAAGAGGAACCAATCTAGATATTCGCAGTGATACAGTAACGAAATCAGTGACAAAACGTCTAAATTATGTACGACAGAATATAATTATCACGACTTGCTCTCATAATCTTATACGCGGAATATTCTTAGGAAGCAAATAGAGATGACGCTTTATTAAGACAGGAGTATTAACTCATGGGACTAAGACGACTACTCCAACTACTACTACTCCTACTACTCCTACTACTCCTACTCCGACATGCACCCCCCCCTCTCCTGCCTTTATCTTCAGCTAGAGTCAAGATATGACGACGATTAGCAATCCCAAAGCAAATTAAACTCTTACTTGATTACAACCTCTAGATTATCATTTCCTAAATTACCCATGCCACATATCAATGGATTCTTGGACAACACCACTTTCGACTACCTCTCAACGATCGAAGATTACGAAACCATTTTATCTTTGGAAGAGAAGAACAAAAGCTGTGGCGAAAGGAGAGTTCATCGACATCGAACAATCACCTGAAGAAGAAGACATCACAGCCTTCCTTCACCTTAGATCCACGCGATACTGGATTGTCCCGTACAGCACGACATTTTCGCGGTTATCTCCAAGAAGAGCGGCCTCCCTGTCTGTAGGACTACCCGAAGAAAAGTCCATGACCACCTCCAAGAAAAGGCCGAAAGGGATGAAAACTTTACCCTCCCGTACGATGGAGCTTACGCAAAATACGTTCAGTGGAAATATGGTCTTCCGGCCATCTCACCGCGCAGATCTTCGGAGGAGGAGCATTGTTTACAGATATTCTCATCAGCAACTGAAAAACAACTCTTGATAAAATCAAACACTTACCCGATAACCAATGCAGATCAATGGACAACAGCTCACTCCAGAAATTTTCATCGAGCTCATTAGCTCGAAGAATTGGCAGATCCAAGCCAATGAACAATATTACGCCGCTACCAGAGAAGAGCAAGGCCAAAGGCTCACCATCTGGGCGTACCGCCATGAAATCTACAACTACCTCGAGGCCTACTGGCCAAGAAGAATCAATACAGTCCAGTATCAAGCCTTATCATGCAAGGACTGATCCCATTTATTGTTGGGGACGACAAAGAATACAAGCTACGGTTGAATCGTGCGACATACTAGTACATAAATCTAGGTTCTCATCAAACGATGTGTCGATATCTACGAGATGAAATTATTAGGCGTGTCACTTATAGTGCAATCAATAATATAAATAAAGATGATTTATAAATACTGTATGTCTGGATCCCCATTTGCTTAACGGAAATATGATGATTAAGATTGCAGCCAGCGTGCCTATTCAGAAAAGACATGAATTCACTTTGTAAACTGCGGTATCTGCCATTTAACAGTATTTGTCTGATCGAAAATCTATGTTTCAGCTAGGAAGAATCGAATAATCGCATATTCAATTGACAAACACCGATACTCAGATCCTAACCAAAGCATCTCATTATTATTCATATATATATATATATAATACAGATTACGGTTCGAGCGGTCTGTCCAAACGATCGCTCGATCTATGTGATTCCGTGGACGCATCAATCGACGTCTCGACAAACGTCAACAAGCGTTTTAAATCATGTTTGACACTATCTAACCCCCCAATTCTGCTCTCTTCGAAAGCAGATTCAATTATTCCTTTTGTCGCAAGATTGAACAGCACCCCATTTGATTGCATTTCTGTTAACAAAGCGTCCATTCCCTGTACATCTTTCCAGAAATCCCATCTTATCTTCAATATCTCATTATACACGAGAGTGTCACATCCGACAACATATGATTCAAGACCCTGTCGCTTGGCCTGTTCGAATATGGACAGCGCCATATACGGGTCTCTGAACACATTGCGGCAATGTGCGATAGACGCTTTAAGAAGATCAGGGTAACCAGGAGGAAATGTTTTCGGAGCAAATGGATCTCCCTCGTATGGCGACCTTCCCACTGCTCCACGCTTAAATATCTTCGCCCATACAAATACCCTAAAGTCATAATTAGTATTACATTTTGAAAGATCTTCAATCATCTTGTCTAACTTGATCTGCTCATCGGCATTCATGGACACTGAACCGATCCAATGCGTCCTATGTCTCGAAGCATGTGTAGCCGGTATTCCTTCAAAAGTTTTCCTAAACCACGCCGCACTTTTTGCGAGATTATTCAAACGCTCTTCAGAAGCGGCATTACTTGCTTTCGGTCGAACATGAGATTCTGACTGAGCCACTGATTCGTTATTCTCTATCAAATAAAGTAAATGTCTCTCAATGGCCGGCAATCCCGCCTCTTTCTCGGTTTTTTGTGCCTGCGCTAATTTTGGTTTACTGAACAGTGTCGAAAATATATTATTAAACGATTCCATTTCTTCAGAAGACAATATTCGTTTGTATTTAGACCCGTGCGGCGTGCCGCCTTTGCGTAATACTGGTTTGGATTTCAAACTTGGTTCAGATATCTGAGGTCCGGTATCTTCAAATAGAAATCCCCAATCATCTCTGGATTTGCCACTGGAGCGTGAATAGCGACCTGATGCCGTGTTGGTCGCTTCGCCTGCTATGTCATTAGATCGGTTGGTCGACAGATAAGCTGTTCCTTTAGGCACCAAAGCTATCCTAGCTGATCAATTGAAGAATCAGCGTGAAGTTATATTTTGATCCCTGCATCAAGCTAAAAAGTGGAGTTTGAACCTCACCATTTCGTATTTGGTTGGCAAATCGATTCGCCAACATGTTTAAATTGCAGACAAAGTTAAAAAGATTAAATTCCAAATAAATGTACGGTTACGTTTTTGATAGATCGGCAAGAACACCAAATTATCTCAACAAATTGATGTGTCACGTTTTCACTGATACCCTGAGGTTTAACCGCTTTCAAACATAGCTTTTTTCCGCAACCATTCCCCAGGACCGTATTCTCTACACCCATTACGTTAGTCTAGTATAAAGTACAGTTAGACTTTTACCAATGCCCCTGTTTATACTAGATAAATAATAAAAGTAGGCATACTATGTATTTATCACTATAGATCTTAATATGTGTCATTTAATTACGTACTATGATTAAGATCTTATTGTCGCAAGTGCATCTTTAGCGTTCACTCGTAGATGCAGACAATAAAAACCCAGGACTGTATTTTGCTAGCAATACAATGCATTTGAAATGTATTGATAATAATTTATTCATTAACTAAAATTATATCGTAATACTAATGATAATGAAATCTCTAATATAAAAACCGTTAAATTTTTATTATTTCCGAAGCTAAGTATTCGAGCGTCATTAATATCTATTCAAATATATAATGTCGGAGTATCCTTCTGAAGATGACTGCTACCGCTATACATGGCTATCCAGATTTGGTCGAAAAATGCTAGCACCAGGATATTAATGTTGAGAATTTCAATATCACTAATATTAATATTACCATATGTACTTATAATAAGCAATAATCGAGAAATAGCGCGCGTAAATCTTTCGTCAAAAATTTCACGTTGTTGTTTTCGATTCAACGATATTATTCCAGTTTACGGAAGGACTTGGTCGTCATCGGTAGCTTCGATTACATAACCATTAGAAACTTGGAATTTTATAAATTCTATACAGCAAACAATATATAAACTTTATTCTATCTTTAATCTGATGCTGTATGACACTCTCGTCAGTAAACTTTTTGACAATGTATAAACATGTTCCATGTTTTCTGTATTAATTATCCGATCGGGTCAAGCAAAAGAATATAACTAAAACAATAGAACCTGTTGAATGTTACACGTTTCAACAGCGCAATCGATATAAATTTTCAATTAGGTTGTAACACTGTACGGTTGTCTACTAGTAAATAAAGCATAGAATAGTTATAACGACAGGATTAGTAACTCTTTGGTCTAATGCTAGTTGACATTGAATTAATGGTCTAACCCCGTAGCAAAATTCAGCCCGATTCGAAATAGACGCATCGTCCAAAGGAAAACTTGTTTATACCGTCCGTCCCATATAATATACCGGTTCTTTACGCATAAAATTTCTCTTTGCATCGTTAATAATTAAATTTTGTATAAAAATAACGAAAATTTGCTGGCTCGTCATGTCATACTTGTTTATTCGCATGCATTATCCGTTCATCCTGATATTAAGTTCGACCAAATTTTTCATGTATATTCGTAGGTGCATCTAATCCTTTTTTATTTTCGCTTCTAGTATCACGTATTGCTCTTATGTACTCGTTGTATCATCTGCCTCAGTCTAACCGTAACATCACAATCAATAAGTATAAGAGACTTTATATCGATCTGTTTATGTGATAATATGTGCTTATTTATAGCTGGGTCGAATCAGGCTAAATTTCGCCACGTTCGGGAAAGTCATAAAACCTGATAGACGCTCACCAGGCAAGTAACGGGAATATTGACTAATTAAAATACCTGTCGAAGCTAGATTTACGTTTAAATTCTCTTCGATTCAACAATTTCTTAATCGTTGTTGTTTAATAATCGTTGGTACCCTTGTTTGAATACGAATAGAAAATAAGTATATATACTGTATAGGTAAGCAGACGAATTTATTAAGTAAATAGATCACTTAATCATCATTGTTGTCACCAAAAAATACTAAACCCTATTTGTTAAATCAACTAATACAATGAGGAACCTTAAACTGGTTTAAAATAAACCTTATCATGATGAGGCAACTCGTTAGACAGTTAATAATAACTTTACGTGTATTATGGAATGACGCCAAAGATTTTGACTTTATTCGATATACACAGTAAAGTCCGGTTCAAGGAAGTGTTCATTACATGAATCTTTGATTGTTTTCTACAATACTTAGTAATGCCGAACTGCATTCTTGTATGTAATTGCAATGTCATGAACAATCGCTCGACTGTCTATCGAAGTAGTTGAATTTGCGCGTCTGGCGTATAAATATTTTTTTACAGTGAAGTTTCAATTCCCTCCCTCATATACAGCCACAGATCATGTTCATAGTATTATACCTCACAATCATATGTCAGTCACTGTGTTACTATTTTACTTTTGTAAAATTTATGGTCTCAGAATTTAATGTTTGTATTTCCGCATTCGGCATAAAGCTACTAAATATGATTGGATGTATGCGTGGAAAAACATGATTGCTTTAGTATTAGGCAATCAGTTCTTCTCACAATGTCCAAAGCATGTAGAACACAAGGATCTAAGATCATTATAGTAAACATTGAATTTGTGTAAATCACTTAACATTACACATTCTGCAGCCCGCATTACTATAGCATCCTGTCACTTCGTTCGCATACAAGAATAAAACTGTTAGTAAGACAGTAGGTAGCAGTTAAATACAGTCGAAGAGTATGTTAATGTGATAGATCTTGCACGTAGTGATATTATCATACGTAAACTTCTAATACCCCAGGAGGTCGATCATGATTGAGCAATTTCCCATCTTTAGCTAATTGATTATCAAACCGATCAGCTTAATTGGTCTTGAACTCTCTCTGCTAGTTGCTTTAGCGCGGATGACGCTAGTTTTAAGCTCGTTACAACAATAAATTTTATTGGACAAGAAAATTGGGAAAGAGATTTTTTTCACATGCATTGCCTTATCCCTTGCATTTAACCAATGGGGTAATCAATTTTCAAAAACTCCTTTCCCCTTCGCATTCATTATAAACTGCCAACGCCCATGGCCCCTCGAGTACCCACCACACGCACTTCACAAACTTCTCCCCCAGCAACACCTCCAAATTCTGTTGTTGTCCGCGATGCTCTAGACTTCTTCGCCCAAGTAAAACAAGAGTGTTCTGCGGAGACTGTGAAACAATTCGTCAAACTAATGCGAGACTACGACAAACAGAAACTCGACGAACAGCAAGTAGTCGAGCGCGTGACTCGGTTATTCTCGCAGTTTCCAAACCTACTTCGTGGCTTTCTTAAATTCCTGCCCGGAAAGTCTTGTGACGCAGTCGCTTACGTCGACAGAGTGAAATCAGAGCTTAGTGGACAACCAGCAGAGTATACTCAGTTTCTCGAAATATTTACAAAAGACTTCCAAGTTCGACCTGATTGCCTGATTGAGGCTGTAGAAAGGCTTGCCATATTGTTCATTGGAAGACAGCATTTAATGGACGGTTTCCTGGCGTTTTTGCCAGCTGGTTTCGGCGTTGTATACGAAGCAACGCCGGACCATAAGTGTGTCATTAGAATATATACTCCGGCCGGACCCGGGAATACGATATATCAAAGAATGGATGATAAGATTTATAAAGTGGCCCCTGTCATGACGGAAAGTCCGGAATCAATGAAGCCATGAGTCTTAGAAGGAACTTATTAATGAAGTTAACGTGGATACATTTAACTAAGGGACGGATTGGAACGGTTTGTTAACTATTGTATACATATCACTCTCACGGGTAATCTTTCGTTCTGAACTTTTATTATCAGTAAGTTACGGTGGTGACAAGGGATTGCTTGAAATTGGTACGAGATATTCCAACATGTATTAAACAACGCTTCTTTTTTTTTGGCAAAGTTTTTATATTCTTTAGATACGGCAATATTTCCAAGTTGCTTTAATAAATTTAAGGGCGTGCGCATTAATACTCTCGGCATAACAATAGGAGGATTTCATCAAAATATCTTTATTGGATGTAGAAAGATCCTGCGTTTGACTCTACAATGATTCTGTAGATCGATCGGTTTTATCGACTAATTCTCGTTCATACTAGCCATCGGCGTTTTTCATATTCTTCGTCAAAAACACCAAAAGATTAGCATGTATAAATTAGACTTTCTGTTTTACTTACGATAATCCGAGAACATTAATGATAGAGATGTACGAGTGTGATGATGTTCATTTGGAAACCGTGTCTTATATCAAAAATACTGTATAAATAGACATAACGCCACACATCCCTTAGTGATTTGAAATTTTATAGCCAACAGCTGTAGATTCAAAGCAAACCACTGTTGTTATTGATTGACAAGTAAGTTTGAAGGCAACAAGGAATTCAATTGCATGTTATGGTGATGAGAACGTAATTAAAATCGTCTTTGTTTTTATCAAAACCAACAGTGGTGTGGCTGAATATTGATAACGTGATTAATAAACACGTGTATCTGTGGCTGATGTACTGCGCCGATGATTTGACACTCTTTGTGTCAGAAATTTTCTAATGATTACCGTCTCTTTGCTGCGTTATAGAATTTTCTGTTTGCGGGAGTGGTACTTTTATATTGACCTTTCAGTCAATCATTCCTAGTTGATTGAGTGCACTTTTTATTCAAAAGTAGGAGATATTCTATATGAATTTCGGGCAATAACGACTTTCGAGGCTGACAGTGGTCGGCTTTCACATCCGTTTATCTCGTGAAATTCGTTGAGCTAAGATAGTTTCTGCTGAATTCGGTAAAGCCTTTCCGAAAGTTGTAAAAGTTACCGAGTAGGCATCAATATGTTTACCTGAATTTGAAACCATCCCGAAGACGTCTTCGTGCTTGATTTCGCTTTCTATCATCCGTGAGCAATTCAGAAGTATACTGACTGAGCTCGGATATGCTCACTTTTTCTGGAATAAAATTATATTCTTTGTTGCAATAGCTGACATGGTAATATTAAATATCGTCCTATTATACCCACCCCTTGTTAGATTACATACATTAAAACAAGACATCAGTGCTGTCAAGTTTAAAAACTCGTTCTTCTTTCACTTTAACATATTTAATGGGATTCTCGGGGGATACAGAACCTTTGCAAAAAATTTCTACTCTATTATTCACATTATTATCACGATAAATAACTTGTATAACAGAAAAAATGGCTTACATCGCGATCAGCGATATGCAAATCGTGTCATAAACTGTTTGAACTTCAGGTGCAAATAATGTCCAGGGTAGTCTGTTGTGAAAGTCACTGAGGTTTGTTCTTCATAAACGTAGAACGTAATAGCCCTGATTAACACGAATGAAATGTTTGAAACGAAATTAACAGCCGTACAATTCCGAAAGTAATCGCCCCTTCCATCTACAATTCTTTGTTTATTTCATATTCTTCATTTCTTAATATTAACCAGAATTTACCGTGTGATTTGTACTCTCCTCTAACAGCCAATTAAAATTTGAGATCAGAGATAACGCAAAATTTGTTCGGTAAATAACAACAAATTTTATTAAACTATAATTATTCCCAAACATTACTTCTTCATGACTTTACTTTCTTTTTTCATTGTTATAATATTAATTAACCGGATATACTTATAAAAACGAGCTCACATAAAAGCTGTAAGGTTTCGGCATAAACGGCTCATTTAAGCAGTAGACCGATATATAAACGCCTTATTCAGGCTGTGAAATATCCGCTGATCAATTACGCAAATAGCGGAACGAGAGTCTATACTATTGAAATTAATTACTTCAGAATTTCATCATCTAACAATTCATAATCAAACACCATGTCCACACAGTATTAGTCGTATTAGTATTATTATATGGAGAGTTCACTGTACTTACTTCCAAACGTATTTGCATTTTTTTTTCTAGGGGGTTGGTTATTTTTTCGTTGATCATAAACTTCACTAATAAACAATCTACCTATTGTTTAGTATCACCCTATTACAATCATTTAATAATAAATTTTTATGTTTCGCATGCATACGTTATGAGTCATAGAAGATAATTCCGGTGTCACTCTGATCTCGAATAATGAAAGCTAGAATTGAATTCGAATTCCTTCTATGACATATGGCATAGGTTACAGTGTAAATTTAATAACAATGCTGTTTTTATTCAGCGGATCGCTAAACTCAGAAAAACGAATATGAACGTTAATCTTGGGCTTCGCTAAGACACCCCCAAAAATGGATGAGCCAATTCGATTAAAATTGAATCCCATATTTATAACATTTAATATAACACATATAACGCCATATTCTATTACAGTATATAACTGGTCGATATAATAATAAAATGATTTCTATTCAGGATTTGCGCGGTTCTAAATGCACCGATGTTGAATGGGATGAATACATAGGCAAACTCGATAAGTCGGACGCGTCGGGGCGGACTCCTGTGTCTGACTTCACGAGATATCTGACTTCATCATAATAAACGTACTTTTATTTGCATGTTATGAGCTAATACAAATTGTTTTAAAATGTAAATATAAGATAATTCAGTTTTATAAAAAGTTTCTAAGGTAGGCTATTTTATAGAAGCGATTCGCTTTCTTTGAATTTGATGCTAAAGGTCTTTCATTCCCGAGATTACCGATGCATTTGTTTTTATATCAGAACTATGTTGTAAATAATCGAATATATTTTGAATGCTATTCAAAACATCCATATTTTAATATTAAATTGCTTATGATTTCTTCTTCTCCTTCTTCTTCTAATGCTTCTTGTACTGCTGCGATTATTTCCTCTTCATCAATCACTTCGGTGCCTTCTATTCTGGCATATAATCGCTTGCTACGATATTGTCAACATTCATTTGGTTGATAAGTAATTGAACTGCATTTTCTTCATCCTCCAATTCATTTTCTAATTCGCACATTTCTTCATCGGGCAGAATACCCGTTCTTTGCCAACAGCAATTATTGGGGAATTATTTGTAGTAGTCTGACTTATCGAGAGTCATTTATTATAATTATAATCTGGTCGACAGGATTGTCCGAGTTACGACTTATCGCGAATTTATACGTGTCGTCCGACTTGGAAACTGAAAAGAATTTATATTTACAGCAAAAGACCAGCAAATCCAAAATCACCTAAACCTTTTACAAAAAAAGGAACATGGCCTTCCGCTGAATACACACAGATAGTATATCCCAATATTAACAAACAAGAACAAAAAACTCCCTAGGATAGCTTTATTATCATCTATCCTTTCCATAATCTCCGTCTCTCAGTTTGTACTTTTTTTGACGATGAAAGGTCTCTGTTGCAAATTGTGCATCTAATATTCCACAGGCCCACTAGACTTCATAATAGTGAAATCATTGACATTAAAGTCTTACCGATAAGTTCTGCTTGCATTTAAAAAACGTGAACACATTGAGTCTTCGTTATGTACCTCCTGTGCAAAGTCAAAATTTGGGACAACCACATCATTTTGTTGAAACGATGTTACTGAGGTATCTTGCGAAACGGAAAAGCAGTGCCACACAGACATTTCTGATGTATCATTTATCTGTAATAAACGGTTGGCAAGCTACGGAGATATGGGTTATTTTGTTGAAGCCAACCTACAGCAGGCTATAAAGAATGATGGTACCAATTGCTGTCATTAGATAAAGTGTCCAAATTTTCGAGAAACGCTCCAAGCATTCCTGAGTAAAGTGTCAGAGTTCTAAGATTTTTGGAACGACAAAGGCGGACTTTCCGAGGGAAGTTCATAGTTGTGGACACCTGGTGGTGGTGTCGATACGTTTTGTAATGGAGATATCGAAAATTTTTAACTATTCAAAAAAAGGGGGCGCTTATTATTATCGAGTGTCGAGTGTTTGCCTATGTGTCACACAATTCGGTAATTGGCCACAGGGGCTAGCATTGTATAGAACGCAAATTTTATATAAAACCCCAATATTATTAGCACCTGAGTTTGGTCGTCGGCGTATATGCTAGTACACTAGCCTCTGCGTAGCTTGCCTATGGGTCACTGTTCCATTTGAATAAGTGTCGATATCTTAGCTATTGTTAGACGCTCATGACGCAAAAGACTTTTTCCAAGGTCATTCAGAAAGTCAAAAAGGAGGTGAGCATCTATTTATTATTGCAAGAAATGAACATTGACCTATTACTATCATGCATAACTGACAAGAGACCTTTTTGCTTCAGCTCCGGGAGCAGGAACAAAAGAAGAATAGGGACCTCATTTTTGACAATATTCAGACGATAATCCGTTTACCTGAGAAATGAATTGAGCAAGGCCAATTGCTCAGAGCTCCAGAAGGAGATATATGAGGAGCTGGTAAAGCTACTCATACAGTCTCAAAATAAAATCCATCACTGTGGGTTCTCCAATGGCCTCAGGGATATTAGACCTCACCAAATGTGGTGACAGGGTCATAGAAAGACTAAAACACATCCAGACGGCTCTTATGGAGCACGATAAACCCGATGAAGTAAGTCTTCCACCTGTGGTAGAGGAAATGTTAGATGCGTTCATGGCATCTCATGCTGAGGTTTTGAGGCCAGTCGAGTTCCCTAAATGTGATATGGATGAGGAGCTTGAGGATGTAGCGTTCACAGCTTACGAGTTGCTGGAGGGCTTGTAAGTGTATATGATATTATGTATTCTGATTTTTATTGATTAACAAGTAATAATGTAATTGGACTTTTATTCGTAAATATTCAATTAATATTAATGTATTTTTATATTATTCACAGGGCTGAACAAGTAAGCCAGTCATCCCGTGAACGTAAAGAGAGGATGGGTGCAACGACAACTGACTTGCAGAGCGGAGGCAGTCAGATTATGCCAAATCGCAGCCGGCCGTGGCCGGCTGATGACAATGGAGATGACAACGTGTGGAATCGGACAATGAGAGTCAGAAGATGATGAAGAAAAAGAAGAACTCAGTGAACTAGTCTTTGCGGAGTTCAAAGCATGTTAGCAACTCATCCGTCAGTGCAAGGACGGGCATTATAGGCTCTCCATGGTGGTGTGGTGTTAGATGGTAGAGATACGTCCTGTGATGGGTGCACAGAAAGTGAGCAAGGCCTTAAACGACATGCCTTGTGAGGCATGTGTGATAAAATAGTTGTTTCAGTAGTAGATACATTTTGTGGTGTATTTTAATTGAGGAGATACTTTAGAGATGTATGTATGTGCCGCCGGCACTGAGACCTCAGATGCCAGAAAACCAAATGGCTCAACAACGTATACGGTATTCTTCCGAAAATAAGCAACTCTATAACAAAAAAGTGTTGCTTATTTTCGGAAGAATACGGTACTCCTTTTCGACGATAAAAAAATAAAAAGAGATTGCATATTACAAGACGAAAGTAAAAAGATCAATTAGCAATTAAAATACTGATATTGTTTGTTACGGTAGAAACTGTTCCGATGGCTTACACTTTATTTATTTGCAGGATTTGAAATCATTCGCCACTATGTTTTGCAATCAATCATACTTGCTCTACCCCAGCCCAGCCATATCCCAGGCATGTATGCACATACATTGCCTATATATTACAAATTACACAAACTAGAACATCCTGAAACGTGGAAAGAAACTATATATTATATACATAATGCTAATGCTAATGATACAGGGGCGGAAGTTGTAGCAATGTTGTTCGAAGAGAGAACAGGCGAGTCTGAGGGACAGCGGAGAAGTTGATTACTTCCAGTCGCACGATTATTATTATATAGCAAGATGCTATAAGCTGCAGTTAAAACAATTGAAGCGAGTCTCGGATGATTACTCTACTACTACCCCAACTATATACAATTACTACGCCACCAGCTGTGTTTCGAAGTAATGTACTTACCCCAGAGTCGTATTTCATCTGTCTCCCCCACATACCAATATTAATATATATACCTATTACAATTACCATCCGTCATTTCTCAAAAACGATTGCTGTAATAAACAAACATGGAAGTAGTGGAAACTGTTAGCTGTGAAAAGTTCCCCAGAGTTTGTCGCAAATTACTAAAACTCTCTCCCAAGATGTCATGTATTAATTAGCATTCGCTGCTACTAATACTACTTGCCGGGTAAAAGTTTTCAATCGCATCAGGTGATTAATCGTAACATTCCATACGTCAAAAAGAAATTCAATTCTAAAGACGTTCGGGAACATGTCCCGTGAGTTGAGAATTTCTATCTTCGCATCCTAATTTAATAAAAGCACGAGTACACCAATGCAATGAGTTATGTCAATACAGATTTGACACATCAATATACACAAACAAGCACTGAAGAAATTTCCATAAATTTGCCAACTTTCAGCAATCGATGATGCCATGCACTTAACATATTGATTTCCCTAATACCTAACGATTTATAGTACCATTTATTAAACGTTGAATTAAACCGATGTGTAGTTATAAACCCAGCTTCTTCCCGCCTTATTTATTGAAAAGATACTTAAGACACCAAATAACTTCACAAACCAGGCTCCCGCATTCCAACCTCTGCTTGTCAAAGAAATATCATGCATCTCAAAATTGGATTACGTTGGCATGTCTCAACTTCTAATTTGTTAATTTTTACTAGTTATTAATTCCAACGCTGAACAGTTCAGTTTCCGAAAACAATCTATTCAAAAAATTAAACAAATGAGATGTACCAAATAACCAATAATTTGCCCTTTACAAGACAAAAATATTCATATTATTATTGACAGTAATAGTAACCTTTTCCCTATTCTACTTTGCAATAAATTCTTCATACCCCCATAGTGACGTTTATTTCTACGGTTTGCTACTCACGTAATTTGATGCACTCTTATCCTGAATTGTTGTTCAAGTTCGAGTCCTACGTTCATTTGTTTTAGTGAGACTAGACTAAAACTTATCGTTGGGGTAAATAATCCTAACCTTGCGTAATTAAAATCCTGTTTGCAAAAAACTATTGAAACCTGAAGACAACAGTCAACTTTCAATACCGCTGACGGAATTAAAACTTTTCAGCTGCGCCAGCGATTATGTCTTTACCAGAATTCGTTTACGAAACGAAAAACAAGAAACAATTGATTACTGTACCTTTTAACACAGTCTTTATTGAAATATAGAGGACTATTCTAATTTAAAAGAAAAGAGATTGAAAATATGATTTGAAGATAAACTGAATGAAGATAATGTTTTGCCTCTTATGCTACTCTTCTATAACTACTTTGCGTTTTACCAGTTTTCAGCATATTTTGGTTGTAAGCGGAAATATTTTGTGTAGCTTAATCCCGTCAGAATGATGTGGACATATCCGGCAATTGTTTACTTAGATGAAAACTTATCCAAATTCGACCATTCTGTTCTGACACTGACAATAATCTTTATAATAAAATAAACTCAAAAGATATAATAATATAAACAACTTTAGCCGAATGTTTCTTTCATGGCTACAATATGACTCGACGTAAATTTAAAACATACAGATTTATATAAGCATCGCATCACTCAACGCTTCAGGCATCAGACCCGAACACACAGTTATCGAACGTCGCAAACAATTTGATAATTAGATTTATCCTTCCCTGATGACCATTCTGCAAAGTTTTTATCCACGCTTATTACACTAAATTTACTTCATTTCACTAAAGCAAAATAAACCAATTATGACACCAACTACATATCCTCTTGAAATTTATTCCAAAAGACAAGTTATCGCCGTTTGCAGTAGATGAAAATTTCCAACAAAAGTACAAGAACATCCTCACCTCTAGTAGATTATAGAGCTATTTCTTTAATACAAAAAACACTATCTATAACCAAGATTCCTACTCCGTTACTTGCAACATAATCATATTGATTTGTTCTATTAATAAATGCCAAACCAACGACTGATTACGTAGGCATCTTTTTGTCAGCTGGAGAAATAAGACGTGTTTTTTTTTCAAATTTGGACAACGATTGCATTACCCTATTGACTTTTAATAAAAAAATCCAACATGCCATACTTACATTACAAAAAGTTTTTACCTGCCCGCAAAATCTAATGTCAGTGATTGTTATGCGGAATAACGAATTCGGAAGAGCAGCACCCCTGAGGTTGGTCAAGAGTACAACATACAGCAACTGTTGGACGTGATTCTGATTTCCTTTTTAAAGACACATACATTACACAACGTTTCAGCCATTTTTCTTTTTTTTTGTCATACGAGTCGCGCGAATCAAAGTAGCCCAACCGAAGCACTCGTTATAACATATATATGAGCAACGAAAACAGTGTTGAAACATTCAAAAACTGGTTTATTAAAAACTGCCATCAACTATCAAAATTTCTCAAAACAATCAATATAATAAAGCATGAAGTTTACGACGGTTAAGCTTTTTCTGACTTTTGTTCTTATTGCAGTACTTTTCGAATCGGGAACCGTACAAGGTAAACATTGTACCGTAGAATTATGACTATATAATACCACTGGAAAATTTAAATATTATAAGATTATGCACACACGACAAATATATATATAATATTAGTGCAACTAATACTTTACGTAATTTTACTTATTTCGTATTAATTTCCCAGCGAAGAGAAGACACTCTGCGAAGTTAAAGACAGACAAGTGTGCGACGTGTGATAAAAGTGATTTGAGAGCAGGCAGCTCCCAATAAGCACCTTTCCAAATTTTTGTGCGACAATGTATTTTATTTTTAGTGAACAACTAGAGGTTTATTTGTTAGCTGCCTTCGGCGGCGGGTGAAGGGGGAGGAAAAGATTGGGTTTGTAGAAAAATATATAGCAATAATGCGTTATTTATTATTGAAGGAAACTTAGTGTATAATTTATGAATTAAAATATTTCCTAAATTTGTATAATCTGAAATTGTGTTGAGATTATGCATATTAAAAGCTGTTGAACATAATGTAAGAAAGCTGTAAAGTTACGAGAATATATAAGGTTTGTTCAGTTTTTTAAAGTTATTTTATATTCTTGACGTCAATATAGGCAATTGTTTCTTTTATTCATCTGTTATGAAAATCGATTGGATTAATTTCCTTTCCTCGATTTACTCGTTCACATTAATATCTGTTGTCGAATTTGAAATTTTTGACAATACTACTATATACAGTACTATTTGAATGTCATACGATTATTGTGAATCATGCCGGTAGTTATTCTTGATTTCAATATCTTTAATAAGCCTTATTTGCAATTATCCACAGGACTAAAGTTACAGAATTATTTTTGATTTTTGTGCCCATAAACTAAGTACTAAAACTTCGCAATACGGCTGACCATCAACAAAGTATAGATGTCCCGTTGTATATATAAGCGAATTTTTAAAGCATTTTTAAATCGTCCTTGCATGCTGTGAGTTTAACGTTATGTCAAAGGTTTGCATTGAGTACTGCTTAGGATACGGTTTGACTTGAAGGGAGTGTATCGGTATACCTTGTTTGCTAATATTAAAGAGGTGCATAGCTCTACCTAGTCAATTTACGAGTGGCTGACCAGACCTATTACCAAAGAGTAGATTCAAAATTTTGTAGTGCATGATTATTTTAAACTTGCGCGCGTTTGATGACGGCAAAATAATTTTCTAATTTGTCGAGTGTACCACAAATAATCTCATGTTGCTTAGCATAAGTAACTTTCATGATAGTGACAAGTTATTATGTTTTAACGTAAAATTACAAAGGTTGCGCGGCAAGCAATGCAATGTAGTTACAGTAAAATGTCATAGGTTAAACGAATAAAATTACATAATGTACATACAATTTTGCATGTAAGTGTAGCCGAAAAAAATGCCTTTACTTTAATAAAGTATAATTGTAATTTCTATTAATCGTATTGGTATTGATCCTAATCGACTATTATAACAATCCTGTAATTTAAATTACCCCGTCTAACTTACATAAAGTACATACAATTCTTTATATAATACTGTATACAGTAGTTGAAACATGCTTTTAATTTAAAAAAGTATAATTGTGATGGCTATAATTTTGTCGGTTTTGATTTTTATTAATTTCATTATAATAATTTGTTAATTTGCCAAACTACTCTTGGTTAATTTATACAGTATGTACACTTGACCCCGTCAATATATTTATATAAGCAATTTGACCTACGAAAGTTAATCCCTTAGGTAGCTAATACAATTCTCGCCACAAAATACGGTTAAGACGACAGACGCATAAACTTTTTCCTGAGATAGGTTGCAATTTACTGGATTTGCGTTTATATTAACATAATTATAGGTAATAACTAAAAACTGTAATATTGAATCAGTAAATTATGTAAATAAAATGTGCAAAAAAATTCCAAACTATGAATCTAACTCGAATTCGAACATTTGACAAGTCAACATACTCGTGTATTGATTTACTTATCCATTAACTAAGCATGATAATGAGCTATATTACTCGACAATGATAGCACTTAATTTGAATGGTGCCCAATTTGTCTGCATTTTACTGGTGAGCGACGGTGTAGATGTATTTTCGAAGACTTGTTAGGCAGAAAATTTCTGAAATTTTACCAAAGTTTTTAGAATAGTTGCGTTAAAACTGTTATAATAAAGAGCTAAATTAGCATTGAATTGATTGAGTGTTTATATCACAGAAAAAACGAGTGATCGATTTCGAATTCCAAAAAAATTGTGATTATAAAAATGTATGAGCAACCCTTACTTCATTGAGGGACGTCATTCCAACATAAGGTCAATCTACGTAAATCGAAGTTTTTTTTCGATTGTTCGAAATTAACAAGAAAATTTTAGATTATATTGTACTCTTTAACCGGGACATATGTTGTTGGGCGTTATACAAAAAATAACTAATGCTGTTGACGTTGGCAGTTTATTGTGATTGACTTAGCAAGAGCAAAAAAAAATTCTTTATACATTGTTTGGGTTGGGACACGCCTTTGGAACTAGATAATTAATTAAATTTTATGCATAAAGTGCGCTCGCTTCGAAGTGGTAGCACACGCGCATTTCTTTCGGTTATTATTATACGAAAAGTGCACTTACGCGTAAGAATTTTGTAAAAAAAGAATTATTTAAAGGTAGCAAAATTTATAATACCGTGTATATCTACGTTCCAATTTAGCTTTATGACTTTTACTTTTTTGCGGAAAATAAAATTACGACATAAGATTTTCCGAAAACAAATCAAGCTATAATGGGTAATCGTAATGCCATACCCCTGCTTTTTATTGTCTTTAAAATATAAAGTCTTTGTTCAAAAAATAAAAGCAAATTTTTCTTTTCTTTCGAAGTAGCTGTTTGTACCCCTTTATTGATTGCACCTATGTTAGACGCTAAAAATGCGCTTTTTTTCGACAATAATGGTTATTGACGTCTATGGTAATACACCGCATTCTTTCTCGAAGTCTTAAGTCTGTAATCTCTTTAGCGTAAAATTCTGATGGACGATAATAATATTGAGTAAATTTTCTTTGTATGATCGACCTTTTGCAACTTCTCTAGCAAGTTTCTGACGCGTTTGTAAACTAAAGTTTAAAACAAAGTCGTTATCATAACCACGTTCAGATTTAGCTTTTGTATAATGTTTAAATATTCTTTATAATTTACACTGCAAGATTTATTTCTGGTACAATGGTTATCCCAATGTTTTTTATCATCTTACCAATGTACACTAATTGATTACACGAAATATATTCGGGCATGAAGATAATTTTTGCTCTGTACAAGGTTGCTTTCTCTGAGGTAATTTAGACGCCAAATTCGCCCTTTTCGTTCACCTGCAATTTCTCCAATACATACTTGTGACATCTACGACTATAATAGTAAGAAAATAAAGAGCCAATTATTACGAGCGGACGCGTTCATTCATATGTTACCGGTCCTTTAGATTTTCATACATCCCATTGTTGTCCCTTTACATTAAATATTATTTTTTTGACTAGTTTTAAAGCCATGCTCGCTTTAATAAACGTGTTTATACAGTAGATATCTTTACTGAAATACTGTATGTTCGATATACTGATGGTAAATCCCCACTACTACCGTTGTACATGTAGCTTCAAACTGTTTTATTCTGTAATGTTACATTTCCATCCTCTTCAGTATAAGTTTTAGGTTAGAATAATAGAGAAATTATGTACGTATAACATAGAACAATAAGGACTTGTTTGCTATACAAAGACCGAGTCTAGCAGGAGGTTGATAATACTTTTTAACTCGTTGAGTGCCATAGCTACAGCTTACCCAGTTGGAAGGGTAAAACCAGAGAAAACGGCCTTATTATTAACGTTGTAAGCAAATATTTAACTAGTTCGCAAGACCGTAATTATTATCGCCCGTCTTACATATAACTCGCCTTTTTGGACAATCAGATTTATTACAGTTTAAGTAAACGTACGAGACTAAATTATTACGAAAGAAAATTTTACAACGTAGTATGTGCTTAGTTAGAAGAATGTGGCAGTTTTATGCTCAATTGTGACTTTACAATCAAACAGATTCTTGTCGGACAAACTCGTCGAAATCGAAAGGACGAGGGCTGAAACTAAACTTGTCATTATCAACATGTGGGAACGATGAACCTTCTATAATAATGGTTAGGAAGAAATCCATTGGTGAAGGAATTGGATCAATCTTATTCAGGAATCTGTGTTTGATGTCTTTGTCTACGACAACTTGCCATTCAGAGCCTTAACGTAAGGTAACGTAAATTAACAATGATGAAACATGTATTTCCTAAGAGAAAGCAGCAAGTGTAAAAGACTTACCGGTAGCTTCTTCAAGCTTTTTAACTATCTGGTTGAGTGAAAATCTCGAACTAGCAAGCTTGAGAGTAGCGTTACGACTTGCTTCTATTTTAAGAGATTCAGCAGTATATTTGCCAACATCTGCCAGATAAATAGTGGCCAATATGGTATCGCCGTCTGCATAGAATTTGGCCGTCTTATTTTTGACATCAAACCCAACCGAGCCAAGATATTCTGAAAACATTCCGCACAGAATGTTGGTGTACTCAAGTCCACTTTTTTTAACCTTCTCACGGAACGCGGCTTTGCTATCGGTCTCTACATGAACACCAATTCTTTTTTTCAGATAGGTGAGAGATAGTAAAATGTATTTTGCTGTTATAATTGGTTACAGAAAGCATAGTCGATAAGAACAAGGGAGTAGATTAAGCGGCGAGACTTACTCGGCTTCCATACCGAATTCAGATGGATAAAACCTTCTCACACCGGCAGCTTTAGCAGCGTTCAACAACGGAGTTTGAAGAGCGTCAAAATCATAATTGCCCTTGGCTATTCCGGGAGCTACAGTACTGATTAGCGCATCGGTTCCCCTAAGAACGTTAACAAGATCATCATGCTGTTTATAATCAGCGTAGACAATTTCTGCACCCTTGGAAGCCAACAAATCGGCTTTCTCGTTTGCGGTTTTTGGCAGTCTTCGAAGAATTTTCACGTTAAAAGATCCATCGTTCAACAGGGCTTCGCTTATATGATAACCCAACCCTCCGGTGCCTCCCGCGACAGTTATGTTGGTGAATGGTAAGTTGCTCATGATAAATTAAGTTTTTTTCCCAATGCCGATAATAAATCAAGACATTTGTGGTATCGTTAGTATTCTTAATTTGGAACATATTGTAACGGAAGCACAACGTGTAATACAGTCAAAGCTCGAAAAACGGATATTAATATTGGCTCTTTTCTATCGGTTTTGCGAGATATCAGTTTTTTTATGATTGGCCGATTACGATTTAATTGTACTACCGAGTATGATTATCGCTAAAAAAATAATTTATATCTCATAGTAATAGGTATTATTATTATGAGTGTTTCGGAAGTGAAAAAAGTATCGATTTTGCGAGTTATGGTTTTCTGAGTCATTCCGTTTTTCAAACTTTGACTGTAATAACAATTACCAAGCGATATATTATACTATGACTTTAACCCATTGTGAATATGAATTACAAAATCTCGCTTGTTTCCTTTCAGCACACAGCATTTTGGTTGATCATTGAAAGCGTATTATGGTGATTGCAACCGCCCAAAATGCCCAACACAGCGCAGATGCATATCCGAGTCTGTCATTTCTGATTAGTCACCATAAAGTATTTGCCATTGTACGCATGCGTATAATGAAGATCGCTAAAATTAAACGTTAATTTGACTTTATTACTTGTACGGTTTTATTAAAACAAGCAAGTTTCTTGACTTTTTCGAACACGCAATTATTTACAATAGTAACATTATTTCTTCGATACGACAAATTAACATTCAGCTTAACGCGGTCTCAACTATTCTTCTTCTGTTTACTTTTCGGTATAATCGTATAATACAGTAATAAAACAAGAAATGCAAGTCAGACAAGGAAAATATTTGTAAAAACTGTTTTCTACCTTATTAAAATTTTGTCTCTTATTCCTATTCCTTTTACAAATAAATTTTTACATTTTTATTCTTTTATATTACATAAAATTCCGACTTGGAATGCTCATATAGTCTGTCAAAAACGTTAGAGAATTCTGTTTGTTTTAATACGACTGCACATGACAATGGCTGAGTTGAGAAATAAACAATTGTTGCAATCATATAAGAAAAACTCTAAGTCATGTTAGTAACTGTTCATTATAACGCTCAGTTGTAATGCCTTCAAGATAATAACAAAGCTTTTATTTAATAAATACTCAAAATAATAAAATTGTTAAAAAATAATAGGGATAACAATTTAAATTATCAATTTATACCAGATAATAATAACAAATAAATTGGCCATATTAACAGCTTTCATTACTATAATTTATCTTATATGCCAGTTTTTAGTTTTATTCTAATTTGTTCTTTTTGGCTGGATAAATTTCAGCTAACTCTTGAATTTTTCTTTTTAACTTGGATTTCTCATTGTATTCAAAAAAATAAATCTTGTTTTGTGCCTTAATGTACCCTTGCTCAGCAGCTCTTTCATATAATATAATAGCTTTTTGTTCATCTTGTTTCACTCCAATTCCTTCCTCATAACATTTACCAAGATTATATTGTCCATATGCATGCTTTTTTACAGCTGCTTTTTGAAACAACTTAACAGCCCTTTGAATATCTCTTTTTACCCCAATTCCATTTTTGTAACATAGACCAAGACTAACATATGCATAAACATTCCCTTGATTGACTGCTTCTTGATACAGTTCCACTGCTTTTTGAACATTTTTATTCACACCAAGCCCTTTTTCATAACACCAACCGAGGCTCTCCTTTGCATTGGAATTTCCTTGCATAGCTGCTTTTTGATACAATTCAAAAGCTTTCTGATAATCTGTTTCTATGCTAATACTTTTTCTATATAAATAACCAAGCTCAAACTGAGCACCAGCATATCCTTGTTTAGCAGCTTTTTGGTACAATTCAACTGCCTTTTGATCATCTTTCAATACTCCAGTTCCATGCTGATAACACACACCAAGAATATTTTGTGCAGGAGCATAGCCTAATTTAGCAGCTTTTTGATACCATTCAATTGCCTTTTGATCATCTTTCCATACTCCAGTTCCATGCTGATAACACACACCAAGATTATATTGTGCATTAGCACATCCTTGTTTAGCAGCTTGTTGATACCATTCAAATATTCTAGCAAGATTAAATTGTGCAGCAACATATCCTTGTTTAGCAGCTTTTTTGTACCATTCAACTGCCTTTTGTTCATCCTTTTCTACTCCAGTTCCATCTTCATAACATACACCAAGATTATGTTGAGCAGCATATCCTTGTTTGGCAGCTTTTTGATACCATTTAACTGCCTTTTGTTCATCTTTCCATACTCCAGTTCCATCTTCATAACATACACCAAGATTATATTGAGCAGCAGCATATCCTTGTTCAGCAGCTGTTTTATACAATCCAACTGCTTTTTGTTCATCCTTTTCTACTCCAGTTCCCTTGGCATAACAAAAAGCAAGATTATTTTGTGCAGCAGCATATCTATATCCTTGTTTGGTAGTTTTTTGATACCATTTAACTGCCTTTTGTTCATCTTTCCATACTCCAGTTCCACATTGATAACACACACCAAGGTTATATTGTGCAGCAGCATACCCTTGTTCAGCAGCTTTTTTATACCATTCAACAGCTTTTTGTTCATCCTTTTCTACTCCAGTTCCCTTGGCATAACAAAAAGCAAGATTATTTTGAGCACTGGCATGTCCTTGTTCAGCAGCTTTTTTATACCATTCAACAGCTTTTTGTTCATCCTTTTCTACTCCAGTTCCATTGGCATAACATAAAGCAAGATTATTTTGAGCACTGGCATGTCCTTGTTCAGCAGCTTTTTTATACCATTCAACTGCTTTTTGTTCATTCCTTTCTACTACTACTCCAGTTTTGTCTTCATAACATAAAGCAAGATTATATTGAGCACTAGCATATCCTTGTTCAGCAGCTTTTTGATACCATTCAACTGCCTTTTGTTCATCTTTTTCTACTCCAGTACCATGCTGATAACACACACCAAGATTATTTTGTGCAGCAGCATATCCTTTTTCAGCTGCATTTTCATATTCCTTGAATATGGAATAAACTTCATCCAGAACTTTTTTTCTTGATTGATCTTCAAAGGTGATAGAAGTAGAAGTCATGTTTTATTATGAGTTTCTTCGATAAATAAGTTGTTTGTTTTGTGAATATAATAGTAATAGTAATGCGTGGAACTGTTTTGGAAGAACGGTTGTAGATCTACAACTTATTATATTAAGCAACATATGGGTGGCTTTTAGGGAAGGGAAATGACTCGATTGCTATTGGTTTTTTTACAACAAAGTTTGTATTCATAATATTCGACGGATGTGATAGCCGTATAGTTAGTGACGATTCTTCTTTTAGTAACCAAATTTACATTGTCATTACCTTACACTCAATCCTCGCGAAAACGCACCTCTTTTCTCATGAAATGAGAATGGAGAGTTGAAATAAGGGTTAGACCAGGCGAAGAGTGGTTGGAGAATGTAAAAAGGAGCTGACAAAGAAGAGAACAACAAATGGGAAACAGGTGGATGTTTTTAAAGGCCAACATCAACGGTCGTGACTTGGACGTTGGGATATATAGAGTAGACTTGACATTTCCTCCTACCGCGTTCTTGTGCATACTACCCTAAAGTGGTTCCAAAGGAAATAATAAACTGGAAGATCCTGTAGAAGATGCAGTGGCAAAAATATTCACAGAAGAATATTGCATAGTACACGTTAGCAAACTCTCAGCATTAGGACATTTAGCTAACAGTCGCCAATTTTAGTAGATCGGCGAGACTACAACTCTGACTTTTTACTGTTCTGGAGAATGTCATGGTAGAGGACGATGTATCATCGTAAATAATGGAGAAGCTTCTATTTAAATAAAAATTGGAGCAGTTCCAATCAAGTAAATGGCCCTCCAATAAAGGAACTACTGCGTCTCGTTACTTTGTCGCACATATCTGACGCGTCCTTTGAATGTTATGACTTTCATCTGGCCGATGGAAGATGGACTATCGAATATAGATACTTCTCGTAATGACTATGAGAACGACGTATAAAGAAGTAAACAGTGACGATAATCCATCAGCGTCTTTGTTGTGTAAGGGGAAACTTTCGTTTAAATCACGAGCTCAAAGAACTGATAACCAAAGACGTAATTCGAGCAAATTTAGAGATAAGGCGAGCATGTTAATTTTGTATATTGGCAATTTGTACATCTGTTCTTTTGTTATAGCTGGCAAGTTTCATTAAGCCCGACTATGAGTCTAGGGTAAGTATTAACATTCATTAACAAAGTCACGATAAACTTTGTTCTAGTTTCTCGTAATAATTGTATTATGCTCTATACACGAGAATATAATTCATCCCGCAGTTAAGTAAAAATAAAAAGCGACAGTTCCTCCGATAAATATTATACACAGTATAATACGTGTTTACGTAGATTGGTCCATTAAAAGTTTAGCCCAAGGATCTTCGAGCATTGATTTTTTGTAGTAAAGTTTAGGATCAATGTTCTCTTCAGAATGCCGTGACTTCCCTGCTGCACTAGCAGACGTTTCTGACTGGGATTGTACGTCATCTGTTATTTTGCGTCTCTACACAAAATCGAACAATCATTACAACATTCTGTTCAAATTTTCGGACATGACCCAGTCCAGTACCTTTGACATATCCGTTCTGTCTTGTTGGTAATAAACCGCTCGTCCGCGCTGCCCATAGCCTCCTCCACGCTGGTCATAACCCCCTCGCCGACCATAGCCTCCACGCTGGCCTCTGTTGTTACCGCGACCTCTAGGTCCTCGCCAGCTACCTCTGAAACCTCCATCAATTCCAGACTGTGAATTATGGTGTAAAGTCAGCCCGTCATCAACTGAATCGACACTTTGATCTCTAGCATCATTAGCCTCTTGTTTATCAATTCCTTCCGAAGGATCAAAAGAGACAAATGAACTCGGCAAGGGAGGGAGAGCTGGGGAGGAAGAGGACGTTTGCTGAGGTTCCGTCATTTCTCAATAGAAAAGGAAAGATTAACATCGACTAAAGAATGTGTTTACGTATCACGTGAAGTGAAAATCTTTAAATACACGTAAGCTTGTAACACAGGTTATAAAACTCATTCTCTTTACAAAAAAATGTCTGCCGTCGAGGCCCAAGACGTAGAGATGGTGGCGGCGGAGGAAGAAGTCGATGAAACGGCCAAGAATGCCTTGGAGGCCGATGCTTTAGTGCTAGCAGGTGCATAATTAATTGCTCCATTCGACGGGGGGACCATGATTTTGATATTAATTGTTGCGATTCGGTCTTTTTTTCACACATGATCAAATAGATCTCAAACAGAATTTTGCCTTACTTGAACGAGCCGTGGCGACCATTGAATCTCGCTTCATAACACGTGTTTTACGGACTATCGCATCGATTCGAAAGCGTCTGAATGCGAATGTATTGAGTCAGGCCATTCAATTAGCTTTTCCGAGAGGTCAGCAGATCGGTTCCATATTTAAGCGCGATGCTATATGGATGAATTGATTCAGCGTCAATAGCATGTTTTATTTTGTCAAGGACTTTTTTCATGAGGATCATTATCCAGCAATATGGCATTAAGAGCGTTTATGAAAATTGAACTTTCAACTTTGAAACAATAGATTCACCTGATAGAAGTAAATTGCTGGACTATCTCGGAAAGGTGCCAATCGATGTTTATTTTATTAGTGTTTCTTTTCGTTTAGATTGCTTATTGCTTACTGCCTGCGTTCTTTGTAAACTTTTGTTTGATCCAGGAAAGTGGCGTGATGGAAGTCGATTTCGATGAAGACACTCGCGAACAGGTTCCAATTTTGCCAGAAATAGATTTTTATCTTAGTCTGATGGTTATGATATATCTCTTGGACAGACAAGAACTTGAAAAGGTAAAACAATCAACAGTATGCCCCCTGTTAACTCATTTACGTGTCATACGATTGTTAATCGCTCGCCTAATTTTGTCTCGTTAGGGCGTTCAATTGGCAAACGAGACTACGGCCAGGCTTCAGACTTTCAGTCGCCGTACATTAGATCAACTTTCTGCACGCATATACTTTTATTATGCTCGTTTCTACGAACTTTTGGGGAAATTGGCCGAAATAAGGCCGTACGTATTCTACTTTTACTTTACATCTGTTTTCGGGCTCAATCGCAACATTTTCACAATTACGTGTATGCCAACAGAATATTACTGGCGGCTCAGAGAACGGCTACGTTACGACACGACGATGATTGTCAGGTAATAGACACTTATACGTTCGGCTTAATTCTAGTCGATTTTGCCTGACCACGGTTGTTCATTATAGGCCACTTTGCTTAACCTACTTTTACGGAATTATTTCCATTACAACCTTTACGATCAAGCGGATAAGTTGGTCAGCAAAGCAACATTCCCCGAGTCCGCGGGAAACAATCAACAAGCGCGCTATATGTACTATTTGGGTATGTTGAATTATGGATTGGGACACAGCAAGATGCCAATATTCCGTTCTAAAGTTTTGTGTAACAAATGACCCCCACTTAGGTCGCATCAAGGCTATCCAGCTTGACTATACTGCCTCGCATAATCACTTGTTACAGGCCATGCGCAAGGCGCCACAGAATACGATTGCGGCGGGTTTCCAACAGGCTGTAAGATGTTTTATCTCTCTCATCAATAGTCAATGACCAATGAACTCACCGGAGTTTTGCTAAGACGTCTTGCCATTATAGGTATATAAGCTTTCGATAATTGTTCAGCTATTGATGGGAGAGATTCCTGAACGAAGTATATTTAGACAACCAGTTCTCAGGAAACCATTGATCCCTTATTTACATATTGTGCAAGGTATTGTCAATCTATATTCATCTAATTAATTGACATGACTGTTAAATCATGTTTCTTTATTTTAGCTGTACGGGTTGGCGACTTGTCAAATTTCCAAGAAACACTCGCTAAATATAGCGATGTCTTTCGAGCTGACAAAACCTTCACGTTGATTTTAAGGTGGGAACGAGTAACGTTATCTGTCACAATGTCTTTATGTTTTTTACCAAGTTGTCTCTTTCTGCCGCATAAAGGTTACGACATAACGTCATTAAAACGGGTATCCGGATGATAAGCTTATCATATTCACGCATACATTTGCGTGACATCTGTTTGAAATTACATTTAGACAGCGAGGAAGATGCTGAATATATTGTTGCCAAGGTAAGTGAATGTCGAGACGCAAACTGCTTCCTAACTATTGCTGATCTTTAAACCAACATTACAGGCCATCCGTGATGGTGTCATTGACGCTACTATAGATCATGAACATGGATACATGAAGTCAAAGGTGAGCAGGATTGGTGTATTAATGATAAGAAAATATACAACGCTTGACTAAAAACAATGGTAAAAATGCCACCATTTGATTTCAGGAAAATGTCGATATTTATTCCACAAATGAGCCCCAAGTTGCCTTCCATCAGCGTATTAGCTTTTGCCTGAATCTACATAACGAATCCGTAAAGGTAAGCAAGTTATCAAGTACATTTTTCAGTTTATTGTGTGTTCTTCATTCTGACGACTGATTTTTGATAAAATAAAGGCCATGAGGTTCCCTCTGAATGCTCATCGCAAAGAATTAGCGTCCGCAGACGCACTGCGCGAAAGAGAACGAGAGCTTGTCAAGGAAATTGCCGAAGGTGAAATGGATGAGGACGATGATGTGGCAGACTTCTAGATTAAATAATAAAATTTCATTATATAATTATCAATTCACCATGATTTCGGAAGCTTGTATAATGAAGTTTGTGTGTCACCAACTCCCATGTGACGTACACATTCAGTCATGAAAATTATCGTGACTGTGGAGTATGGGAGGTGATGTTTGGCAATAAGGGGCTAAGCATTCGCAAGTTACGAATATGAAGAAAACAAAAAAAGAAACCTGTTAATGAAACCTCGGAAAGCCAAACATGAGTTTTGACATTGATTACAGAAATATTAGTTTATTTCAAATAAGTGCTTTTGGGATATATGAATGTGTATATATATTTCATACTCGAAAGTTACAAATAAACGAAAGGAATGTGCAGTCTCTTGTTTCGTATACAAGATTTATTCAGAGGCACGATAACGTAAAAAAAATAGACTTATCAAAGATATATATATTAACTTGCTCTCTTATACTGTTTACTTAACAGCCAAAGGTATTCTCACCAGAGTAACTAGAAAGAAAAAAAAAAGGCAATAATTCGATCAGAATACGAATGAACAGCATGCGATACGTTCAACGCACATTACGATGACTTACGTTATATATAAAAATCCATCTTCGTCTTTATGTTCTTCATAAATACTCGACATAAGCGCTGCTGTAGGCGGCAAAACCTCATCAACAAATATAAAAATCGCCTTTTCTGGGCTGAGCTTGATACGTTTCCGAATCACATAAACGAATTGGCCGACAGTCAAATCAGCGGGAACAAGATATTTCTTCTTGTCAATCGTAGCAATGTCAGACTTTTCGACCTTTTCACATATGACCTAAATTGAACGGGATACACAATTTGAGTATATATGAAAGCAGTTAGACACTTATCGATTCCACACAATGGCGGCGACCAAAGACTGTCTAATCAAATAAACGTCTATAGCGTATTTATCATGTCACCCAACCAGTCTTCATTTCCAAAGAATGGTTCATTGGCCATCGAAACAAACATCCTTTCCGATACAATGTTGTAAAGCGTTCGATGCATGTCTAACAAGAAATACTCACCGGAATTCTATCGGGATATTTCTGACGGATCCGTTCCGCTTCAGCCTTGCGCTTGTCTAAAAGATATAATGAAGTAGTTAGTTGTTGTTAGTGATGATTAATAATGACAGTCAACGGTTCGCCTTGACTACACGTTATCTGGTGGGTACATGTTTCAGAACATACCAAAGGGGTGCTCGTCCTTAAACTTAGACCTCATTTTATGATACGAATTGTATGAACGTTGAAAGTAAAGCCTAAAGCTGAAAAGAGTAGTGTTGAAACGTATATAACTGAAGAGGGGTTTGAGATGCGTGCACCCTGCAAGCACAGAAGGAATAACAAGTGAATAGTATCGCTGGGGAAAAAGAAAGGGGTTTTATAGCAATATGATTGGATGGCGCAGTTAAGGGCTGCCACGCATACGTAATATAAATTAGCCTGCGCCTTGTGATCAAATACATATGTACGCACAAAAGTAACGTAAAGCGTCATACGCAATCTATTACTATTACTATTTATTATTACTGAGCCGCAGTTGAATATTCAAATTCGACTACGGCCCATTCATTGTTGTTCATTTTTGAAATCACTCCGGCTCGTACTAATGAAACATCCTTGAAATCACGTGAAAATAAACGGGTTGATTATCGTAGGATCTCCCGCCACCACTCATCGCTGAGAAACTGACAAGTAAATGCGTCACCAACATGCAGACTCTGTTTATCCGCGGACCACCGAGATCATCGTTGCAGGCGACTGGAATCGTAAGACAATTTGTGACATCTGTTCATAATAATAGACGAAAAGCAGTTATAATTGGAGGATCAGGGTTCGTTGGTGAGAACGTTGATATCACTTGTAAAACCTCGAATATACAAAACATGCTTAATTTGTGATATTTTTGTATTTATCAACATAATTCGTGAAATCAGGGAAATATGTTGCCAAAACCCTTGTTAATGATTCCAATACAGAGGTACAAATATGTGCACGACATCCGAATATCAATGATTTGAAAACGCTAGGTGATTGGGGATCATGTTTTCAAGTTTCACTAATTCACGTTCAGCAATTGTAATAAATGTTACAAACATTCTGCTTACTCACACTCTTCTTTATTAACCTACTTAGGCAATCAAATACTTTCGCCAATCTCGTGTGACATTACTTCTCAATCAGACATATCAAACGCGTGCAAAGATGCCAACATTGTAGTCAATCTAGTTGGAATAATGCATGAGAAGCCTCCAAAATACACGTTTGAAAATGTGCAACATCAAGGTGCAAAAAAGATAGCAATCGCTGCAAGAGAGAATGAGGCTCAACTGGTTCATATCAGCGCCATAGGAGCTGATCCTAATAGTAATATACCGTATGCTAAAACCAAAGGTAAACATGTGTAATGTCAAGTTAGCGTTACGATAGAGCGTATCACACTTTTACTCATTACATTGCATTTTTTAAGGATTGGGCGAAATCGCCGTCCGCGAGGAATATCCAGACGCCATCATCATTCGTCCTAGCTTGATATTTGGACCCGAAGATGACTTTTTTAATGTAAGCTCATGATTTGCATATATGAGCATTAGCACTTGTGTGAGAGAGAGAGAGAGCAAGAGAGAGAGAAAGCCAAAGCCAGTCATGCCCAATTTATAGCTTATTCTTTTTTCTTGAGAAAATTATTATACAAAAAAGATTTTACTAAATTTATTACTACAAGCGATTTGCCAAATTAGCTCGATATCTTCCATTCATGCCAGTATTCGGAGGGGGAAATACTAAATTTCAGCCAATACATGTGTGGGATTTAGCCAAGGCGATAACCCAAGCTGCCAAAGACCGAAATCTACGAGGGAAGACAATCGAGGCAGGAGGGCCGACCGGTATGCAGCAAAAAGAATTAACCTTGTGAAACTCGACAACTCGTCCATGATCTAACTGCGAAAAATAGTATACACTTATAGAGAGTTAATCTCCCTAACTCTGAGTCAGGCCGGTATCAAACGACCCATAATTTCTTTGCCATGGTTCGTCGGGACGGTACAAGGTTTCTTTCTCGAGAAACTCCCAGTAAATTTATTTACAATTACAAGAGATCAGGTCAGACTTCTTCGCAAGGATAATATCGTTTCATCATCATCTGATGTGTTGACTCTTCAAGATATGGGAATTGATCCTCGTCCGGCCGAGCAGGTACATTTGAATAGGCCCTAGTTACGTTCAGCGAGAACCCCCTTTACTTACTTACTGATGACGATTGTTCATGTTGTACACTTTTAGATTCTACATCAATATCTGAGACAGCGTGATCGCGCGACAAGCAACAAGAGAACGCATAGAATGGTCGATAGAGATACTATGGAAGAAATGGCTGAAATTGAGAAGATACGCAAACAGATGCCAAAAAAGGGGTTAGAATTGGAAGAAAAATATAGGAAAATACAAGAGCAACAAGTTATTAAGCGGTAGAATATTGAAGTATTATTAAATCTTTGCTATAGACAGATCCTGTACATTTGCTCACGTTTTTAATGTGATCTTGTTTGCTATTGGTTTTTGGGATTTTGCGCTTTTGATTACTTTCATAACTTGTCTCGTCCAGATTGCAGATTTTTTTTCCCCCAAAACGATGATCAATTGTATTTCCCAAGCCGTTGATGTGGCTCGCGTAATGCTAACTTTTGAGTCGAACCGTCTTCCCCAGAACGGCAGACCTTACAAAAACAGCCTCAGAAATTGATACCCTTTGAATCTCTATTACTATCTATAAATTCTTTTTTACAACCCACTAATCATTTTAGATCAAGGAAGATATTATCGCTTCTTATGCACTTATTTATGACGACGAAACTATCATAATATACAATAATAAAATTATTCGTCACATTCATTGCTGGACTTTTTTATCCAAATATCACTCTTGACGTTTGCAGAAACTATACCCTCCTAATTGTTCAAAACCATTAAACTATCTAGGACTAATGTTAATTATATTTTGTTTCTATCCATTCGTCTTAGCGCGAGTAAAAAATTTCATCTTTAAAAACTAACCAACACTAATATTAATTATGTTTTGTTTCTATCCCATTCGCATTATAGCGCGAGTAAAAAAATTTCATCTTTATTTCCATGCCAAGCCTGAACGATGATGGGATTTTGATGACGCGTATCTGCGCAAGTTTTAGCATGAGAGCTGATACAATGAAATTCTCACGTGTATCAAGCAAAACATGTACTTTGGCAATTCTCATTAATTCCAAGTTTGGGATGGGTATTTTTGATGGGAGAAAAATTTTTGTACGTCATCTGTTTTCGTAACGGAAAGTCTTCCCGCTTTGCCAGGCTTACCATTTATACATTAGACTTTTTGACGAGTTTTTGTCGCGTGTAACTTCTACGGGGGGAAAGTTACCTAACATCTACAAGTATTACAAATTGATAGGGATAATTTTGTCACGTGTTTTTGATATCGTAAAGTCGCATGATGCATACAACGATATTGCTAACTTTGCGAGTCGTATGTTCTCCAGTAATGTACATGTCACACATCAGCCATAATAGAGAAAAAATACCAAAGCCGTCCCTTTTATTAAGTTAATTTTACGGGTTGGATAACACCATTCAATGTATATTGATTAAAACATGCCGTCAGCAGTGTAATTTTAGTTTAATTTTAATATATTTAAAGTATATTGTAAATTATTCTTCCTGTCTCGCTCTCTGCTGGACAACCAAATCTTTTCCAGTAACCCGTTTATAGATATCTTTCACATCAGCGCACACCGACTCAAAGTGAGATGTGGCATCATACGAGCGAGAGATGAAGACGCCGTCCTTTGTACCATCTTCAATTGGTTCTTGGAGATCAGATTTATAGACAAACCTAAATATCGGGTTTGAATGAATGAGTGATCATGTAACGACTTGCAGCAAGTATAAACAATCCATGTCGTTCTCTAAATTTCAACTCACTTTTCTTTGATAGGGCCCAAAAGTTTTAATCCAGGTTGAAGTTCGGCCTCCGGATTGTCAGTTTCCACAATAGTAGAAACAATAGCGAGGTAATAGTTCTGTGCGCACACAAAGTGGGTGTTTGAAAGACTTGCAACATAAATGTCTGTGAAAAGTAATAAAAATATTAACATGATGAGGTATAACATTAGCAACCTTGGACACTTCTACACTGAGAAAAGTCTTTGTCCGTACCATGTTTCCTCTTGGCTTGATTCTGAGGAATAATAATTTGAACTGAATTCATGTTTGAATCCGTATTCGGTATCGGATGGGTAAGAATGCATATAGCACGAACCACTTCCCCGACTTTTCGCACTTTGCTCGTGAAGTACGATGGATCACCAATAACCTGTTTCGCTCTGGCAGTCTACAGGTGTGATATTGATTAATGAGATTTTGCAAACGTCAATTTTACAAGTGCATTCATCAAGTTACCTCATTTTCAGAACGCACTCCGACCACTTTGCCATCCTCGTAAACGATCTCGTCGATTTGTTTGTTCAACATATAAGTACCGCCGTAGATGGCACTCAGACTGCATATCCAAAACAGAGACACAGTTCAGGCTTTCATGAATACGCGCGTTGTCGTTTTGTTTTTTTTTTGTAAATCTTAAACTCACCGTGCAAAACCTTGAGGCAATTCACCCAACCCATACAAAGGATAGATATAGGGACTCTTGAGATTTGGAAAGCGTGTTACCGAAGTAATGTATAGAATGATCCTTTCGTACGTCTCGCGGGCAGAACGTTCAAGATATCTATATGGAAATAGCACATACACGCACGCGCGCGCATTGACGAGATTACGTATTAATACATTGGTAATTTTAATGTGTGCGATAGATTGCTCAGACTTTATACTTACGAATCGTCCAAATATAGAGCCATGGCATGACCAACAAACTCTCTTGTTCCAGGCTCAAGACGGAACTTATCATACACGGCCGACATTGTGGTAGTGTCCAGATTAACACCTTGTAAGAAAAAAAAAACGTTTACCATGAAATTAATACCCAGTGACTGCTTGGAGGAGGGGGGGAAAAACTCTACAAATAATACCTTGATGGGTGCTCGGATCGTCATCATTCCACTTTTGCAAAAATTCCAAGAAATTCTTTAGTCTCCTCTTTTCAAACATTCCCATCAAAGAACTAGTCAATGCATCTTGCTCAGAGGCAGGCACTTTATAAATCTTTTCGCCGCTTGCGACATAAGATCCCGAAATATCTTTAAACTCGATATATCGCGTGACGTCAGTATGAATGAGGATCTTGACCAGTTCACCATTGGCCATCATGAACTTTGGAATGAGATCGACATTCCAATCGCGATCTCGCCCATATTCATCGGGTTTCGTTCCGCCTGGCCGAAATTTACGATAGAGCTAAAAACACATTGCATGATACAAGTTAGCACTCGAATAAGAAACAAAAGCTTTTATGAAACGCATTCTATAGATACTCTTTTTTCTACCATGTATGCTAACAAGATCGGGTGAATGGGATGGGATTACACGATAATGGTTTCACCCCGTTAAAAAAACTCGTTGCAATTTGCGATTAATCGACTCATCTAATTATCATTCGTAACAAGCTCCCAGGTAAATTTCCCATCACCCACGAGTTTGGCTCGCGACACTGGCCACCCAACAAAGGTTTCATGACGTACCCGCGTCAAGTCCAGACTAGCGCTCTCACCACCATAATAGTCGTTCCTGTCCATGTGAAGGACTTTCTTGCCCTCGACAGACAGTAAACCAGATAGAATACATTCTGTCAAGCCGGTACCCAAGACAATAACATCATATTCTTCATCCTGCAAGACGAAACGTCAAAGAAGCAAGTGTTGAGCATTAGACTAGTCCAAACAGGCTATTGACACGTATCCATCAATAGTTAATAATATTATTCACCATGGTGCAGAGGGTAAAGTATTAGATTATCTGCCAAGAAAGTCCTTAAAAAACCTTAATCGAGCACTGGAAAAAAAAAGAGATACACGAGAGAGTATCCGCAGAAGGGAACCAGTTTTCCTCCTTTAAGGGGTAAAAGCAAATAATACCTTTGGGCCGCAGTTTGATATGTATGATTGGTTTGGACTATATATCTGTACAACAAGCCAAATTCGATAACGTTAGAGGTGATAACGATAAACGTTAACTGAAAAATGAGCATAGTTACCATAATTGGTAAATTATTCGAGTTTTATTTACCCTCTTGTTTCCTATATGCAACAAATGTTAACATGCCCAATAAAATATGCTCTATTCTATTCGAGAAATTACTTTCGTGAAACGGGCCCATCACCACTGTCAAAAACGACAAGCCTTGAACAGATTTATCGTGCCATAATCAATGACGTCCGCGGACGCCTATTTTGAGATCTCATCATCACGTGCTCAACATTCCGACTTCTTGGCATTTAAAGTTTTTCTTTTTTGCTGCTTCTAAAATCTAAATCTTCCAAAAAAGATTTTTGGTTCTATTTAGATGAAGAGGGGGTTTCAACAAGACGTTTAAAGGTCTTTTTGTGTTGATGCGTTGGAAAAACGGGGCCACGTTTTGAAAATATAACACTTTGTGGTCTTATTTATGTCGTGGTCGGTTGCCTATAAAGTCTTTAAAGTTGCAAATTATTTACTTGCCTATTGGTACATTTTTTGACGCTTGCTTTCTTTTCATGGTCCCTTTAATAAGAGACACATGTCTGTTTGATCTTGCTTAAATATTGTGCTTTATTCTCGGGATTCTTTGCAGCGATTTGAATTCTACGATTCGTGCAAGCACGGTTTAGACGGTGGTTTAATATTAATATCCAGTTGATCATATCGGATGAGAAAAGTTGTTGCGCGCTTGTTCGACAAACATCGGAATGAAGCATTCGTAATGTTCGAGATGAATCTTTTTCTTTTTTTATTTATTTATTTATTTATTTAACGGCGTTGTTGCGCGTCTAGTCTATACATTGCAAAAGAAGTAACGTTTTAGAGTCAAGCTTGGCGGTAAACTCGGTTTTTCCGCAAAAAACCTTCTGACGCCAAGGATAAAAGGATAAACTCTAATTGTTTCAAGAATTCTGCTGCCGAAAATCGGTATTTATCAAATATAGACTAAATCAGCTTTTTTAAATTAAATGTGCACAATTAAAGATGTGATGAATACGACATGGATTTTTGACTAAAACATTCATACAATAAGAATGTCAAGGAGGGGGGGGGGGGTTGTGGGACATGGCCTGGCCTGAGGGTTTGTTTCATTGCGGTAAAACTTGCGCTTTTTCGAAAGAAAGTTTTGTTTGTGGCGAACTCAAAAGGTTGCCAAACATTGGCGTTTCAGGGCATTGTAACGATTGATACGCGTACTACTAGACTTGTTTCTGCAACATGTGATTTTTTTAGAGTCACTTTTTATCTGATTTATACGATAACGATATAACGATACATATAAAACTTTTTTAGCCACTGTTAAGAAATTGCCATAAAAGTCATCATCTTAGTATTAATTACGAGGCTTTTGATGTATGCACATGTAAACTTATGCGCCACAACGGTCATATCAACTATATCATGCATGCTGGCTTTATCGAGAATAACACTCGGATTCTAATCTAGAACCTACGCTATTACAATTATGGAGAAAGCGCATGCTTATTTAAGCAACCAATCATTTGATCTTTTCCGGATTTGAGAAATAATATTTTAATTTATCTTTACCATCTTTATAATCCAAACAAGCAGATCGATCAAGAAGATTGATCTCTGCACAATTCTTGCAAGTTTGGTTTATTGGGGGCTGTAGCTGGATCAAGTTTTTTAGGGTCTTGTAACAATTTCTGTTACAACTTCTGTTACAACTTCTGTTACAATTTCTGTTACAACTTCTGTTGTAATTTCTGTTGTAACTTCTGTTGTAATTTCTGTTGTAATTTCGGCTACAATTTCTGTTATTAATTTCTGTTACAATTTGGCTTGAGCAAAACAAATTTCCAAAACGAAAAATCTTATCTATTATCGTTATTATTTATTTTCTTGTGGATATTGATGTAACATCACAAAAATGTTCCACAAGGTTCTGGGGGGCTACGAAACAAACCGGATTTATGTGTATATATTTCAAGTATTGTTTTATATTATAGTCATGGCGTTCAACACACAATTTGGAAATCCTTTTTTTTCCACCTCTTTCCTACCTTGGTTCCTGATTCGAGCTTTTTTTTTTCCTTGTGTTCCGTAAACTTTAATCATTTTACCCCGCATTTTCAGCACACGATGATTGTGTTTCCTTGGGGGGGGGGGGGGCAGACAACAGTGATCAAAAACCTAATTCGGAGAAATGCGAAAAGAAATAATAGATGGATTAATTAAACTGTTCATCAAATATATAAAATGTAACATCAAACCAACAATGTATTACATTCTTCATCGGTACAACGATAATAAATGTGTATTTGTAATTGTAATCACCTATGTGCTATGATGATAATGAATGCGTCATATATGTTCATGACATCCTTTTTCATAAATCAAGGGCGTAAATAAAAAATGCAAGCAGGGAGGGTGCAGTGATGAAAAATATATTTGTTTATAGAACAAGGATTAGAAATGGTGTTGGTTTTGTATCTTGCCCCGACGTATTCGATGTAAAATATTTATGCGTTTGTATTGTACTGTATTATGTATGTATGTATGTATTAGTATGGGGGGATGTGTGTTTGTTATAAATAGCTGGGGTAGAGATATCACATGAATAAGGAGGTCAGCCTCCAAAGATGACACACACAATAGAAGATGGCTGTCTTTATCACATGATATGACACAACATATGATCTATCATATATACAATATTAATATATCACACGCATATACTGTATTATATTATGTATAGTATAATAAAATTTTCTATTTTGCCTTCATTTTCGTTTGACAATCTTTTTTTTCTCTCTCTACAATCAACCCGTTTTTATCATTCATGACCTTTTAAGTACATAGTCTTTTTTCTTTCACGAGTCTCTCTTATCTCATACCGACGGTCGGTTTTTTCTGAAATTCACACACTCATCCAATCATCAACCTTGCGTAAACAAGTTTATTATGCTTTTACACTAATATATACATATACTAAAACAATAAACCCTCGTGATATGGTATTTCTTTTGTATACCCCACACTTTTCTACTGCCTGATATGGGAGAAACTAAAAAAACTCTCCGGATGAGTGGTGTTCAGGTGAGTATCGAGGAGCAGTAACAAAGATGCAGGTGGAATTGGTTGAATGGTGCGTGGGACACTATCGAGGAAAAAAAATTGAATGGGATTTCAATAAGCGAGCATTGTATTGGTTTATACCAATAGGTCAGCATTTATGACTTAATTGACAGATGCAAGTAATAAATATATAGAATAGCATAAAGATGAAAGTGTGACATGTATGACGCATTTCCATCAGATATTAAACTATGTATTATATAATTATATGCTATGTATGTTGCGTGTTGTGTATGTGTGTATGTGTGTATGTATGTATATGTTGTATGTTGTTGTATGTGTTGTATGTTGTTGTATGTGTTGTATGTTGTTGTATGTGTTGTATGTTGTTGTATAATTGTATATTGCATGTCCCATAACACAATGACATTAATTAAAAATCCTTATAAATTATACAAAAAACACCGAATTTCAAAGAGAAGAGGGGAGCTTGCATACAATGTCCAAGTTATGCGAGCTCATTATTAATTACGTACTGAGTGGTTAATGGTAGAATTGGGAATAGCATGGTTTTACAAATTAGATCTGCTCAATCTGCATCAATCGAGAGTTCATCTCGTTAATGGAGATGAAGAAAAAGAGGGAATAGGAAAGCGGGGGGGGGGGGAAACATTTCTAATGACATTTTCTTTTCTTTTCTCTCTCTCTTCATGTAATATGACATCAAGACACAACTACCATGGGCCCGTATTGTTGAATGTTGACCACTCGAATTGACCCCCCCCCCTTCTTTACAATAAGGGAAAAAAAAACTTGTTTCAATTTTTTTTTACCCCACATCCCACCCTTTCGGAAATTCCAAATATAGATCTTTTAGATGATTTTGGTCCCAGGTGAGTTATCGGTCATTCCGTAAGACAAAACCTTGCTAATCTATAAACAGTCGAAGATATATGCACAAAAAAAGCCCAATTGAAACACATAACGCATACACATATAACACAGTCCACCATCTAGACTGTTTAGATGATAATCTTGTATTACATCTAAGTTCGGACGGAAATGCTGATGATGGTACTCCGGGATCTTAAACATCGTATGTTAAACATCGTATGTTTAAACATCGTATGATGAGGGGAGAGAAGGGGGGAGACTGAGAGAAAGTGGGGTTGGGGTTTGGGGAAAAGAGAAAGACAGAGGGAGAAAAAGTGGGGAGAGAGAAAAAAAAACGAGGGGAGAATTCCTGCTGACCCAGCTGACCCACCGGTAATTGAACTGAATCAAGTCCAAATTAAAATATACATGTATTATTTTTATCAATGCAGTGCAGAGCATTGTTTTTTCTATTGTCTACACACATCCAGTCAGTCATACGGGCCTGCGTTGGTACTCTCATTTCTTCAATGGCTGGGGTAGAGTACCCCGGTCCCCCTCCACAGTAAACATTTGCCAAAGATGGACTTTTTCATAGGGAACGCAAACACATACAAACTCGCCGATAAATCAGTGCTTTTGCATTCCGCAAAATATACGTTGAGGGGGGTCCAATAAATTGCAACCGAATGGTAGCGTGTAAAGCGATCATCAATCAATGGACAAATGATATGACTGCCAGCAAGTACAACGGGATAAAGGCAAGTCCAGAGTCTGTTAATTGCGAATTGTGTGTACGTACATCTTTTCTTTGTATACACGCTCATTTTCGAGCCAAGTAAAAAACTTGCATTGTACTGGTCGCACGCATTTTTTTCCACAATCAAACATATTATTTATATGGGCTCAACAAGTTCCTTGCATGCAACAATGCATTTAATTGCAGTTGATATGGAAAAACACCCCCCCCTTTTTTTTTCTCCCCATTCTTCACTCCCCCCGTCCTCATTCAATCACAGTTTATCCTTTCACACCTCACATCATTGAATTGTCCGATTGTTACAGGGAGGGCTTTTTCTTTCTTTCGATAAGACGGGTTATAGAGTCTTTTCGCTTTTTCAATTATTGAATTGAAGGAAAGGGGGATGTGGTGTATTTCATCTGTGTGCGACAATACATTCCACAGCCTTATGCTGATCGGCAAAGAGTGCAGCCCTGGTAATGTATAATACAAAGAGCTACTGAAACGTATCCATAGTAAAAGATGACGATGACTGATGACTGGATGTCTGGATGTCTGGATGATTAAGAGAATGATGTATATAATAACGTTAGCGATAGTGTGGATTGATAATGATATTGGCTCAGAATTGTAGTAAATGGGACTTACTGTATGACAGTTTTAATGAGGCGGGCTTATCGCTATGCTATGCCATGCTATACTATACTACACTATACTATACTATACGATACTATACTATACCTAACACCCCCCCCTTATCTTAAACCAATGTGGTACATAAATATTAATATACAGTAAATAGTGTTGATGTTACTTGTGTAAAATTCCGTTAGTCATATGCGAAAACATGTAATCCGCTCTAGAATTTTAACAAGTTCAAAGACACACACACACACACCAATTGTTTTGTAATTGTTGTAATTGTCCTTCCTCTTCCTCTTCTTCCTCTTCTTCTTCTTCTAACCGTTTAGACGTTTCTTGGCATACGAAACGTTCTAGTCCTTTTCTCTCTCACACACAGCTATACTTAATTTGTACATTCGTACAGGCATGACCATCATGCTTGACCGTTATACCTTTCGTTGTGAGTTACATACATGATAGTCCATATATGGTGAATTATCCTACCGGGGTATTATATTGTACAACTAAAAGATAAGAATAAGGAACGAAAGATTTCATTTTTAAACGTATACGATGGTTGTGGAGCGTACTTTTGTATGATAAACTCTTTTTGTCAATAGGATCGTAACGCAAAATAGAGCGAGTTGAAGGATGGGCGGAATAATCGGCAAAAATGGTAGGGGGTGGTGATTACAAAGTGTGTGATAAGGAATTGTTAGTCGAGGGGGTGTTTGGAAGGGAAAGAAAGGGAGGGGGTGTGTGTGTGGATAGGTTGAGTGTGGATAGGTTGAGTGGGTGGGTGGGTGTGGATGGATATGTATTAGGTGTGTATGTACGGATGTGTATGTGTGATGTGTATATACGGATGTGTATATACGGATGTGTATGTGTGATGTGTATATACGGATATGTGTTGGATGAATGGAAAAAGAGTAGAAACCCAATTTTTCAAAAATGAGACCGAATATGCCCAGCGTTTAGTGTAAAAGAGGCTAAAGAGTTCACATCTCGCCCTAACTTGAAGGGAATGGCGCAATGTTAGTTTTCTAATTAGTGTAAAGTAAATTTGACAAAAGTGACAGCGGGTGAGAGTATTTGTGAATAACTGAAACGGTAGCGATAATAGTAAATAGTCTCAATAATGAATGGAATATAATAAAAATAAACAAGACGATTTTCCACTATTTATTGTTCCTATTGTTGTTATTGTATGTTGTTATGTGTTGTTATGTGTTGTTGTGTGTTGTTATGTGTTGGCTAACCGTAATCTGCCTGTTCTAGTTCCGCATACTTATTAGACATGCATAAGCCAATGAGTAATACTTACTACATGAGGGAAGAAAAAAAAAGTGAGATGAGATTGTAGAATGGTGGTATGTAACGGGGAGTATACGAGAGAGAGTGAGTGGATGAGTGAGTGGATGAGCGAGAGTGAGCGAGTGAGAGAAAGAGAGAGAGAGACAATGTCTACGCATGGGTTTGTTCATTGTTGTTTGCTACTTTTACTTTCTACTCTACTGCGTATCCCCCCCGAAAAAAAACCTGTTTGCTTTGATAATGACTTTCTTATCTGCAAGGCATGACCATATTGGTTATCTGACTATGGTACAAAGGAGACCACCTGATAAGAAAATCATCAGCGGATTAAGCGATAAGAACCGGAAAAAAAAAAGTCGTCCCATTACAAGGTTAGCATCGAATCCGAGTGTTTATGAGTTAAAGTTTGATTTTCATATGGCTGCAATTGATTTGTAAGATAAATAATATATAGTGGCACTTATAATAAGGCAATAATGGCAAATTTAAGGCAAAATAAACCCAATAGAGTCAAGGGCCACACACACAATAGTCAAACACAATAAGTCAACAAGGCCACACCACACGATAGAGTCGAGAGGCAACACATATACACATATACACATATACTACACATACACACATACACACATACAATACACACATACACACATACACACATACGCACACACATATATACATGTACGAACATGTACATACAACCAATTCCGGTAGTAAGAACATAGAATAACAACCATAGTCTTGTAATAACATCAGACAACCCTTTCTTTCAACCATGGAATTATATGCTTCTCCTTTTGCACTAGTGCCAAAACAACGTTCCTGTCAAAGAATAGAGGCCGAGAAAAAAATGCATGCATTTCTGCAAGTTGTAAACAGTACAAAAATCTCGCTAAACTGGAATTGTAGAAATAATACTGTACGAAACACATGAAAGTTTTCTTTGTTGTCATGGGTTTACTAATAAATGATTTCGAATAGAAGATGGTGATTTTGTTTTCATTATGTGGCAAGATGACATGTTTTCCATAAGATCTTTCGATGATGTAAAAGAAAAAAAAAAGGCCGAGTCTATTAAACTATTTGAAAAACTCATTATAAGTACTGCATCACGAGATCACACCTGACTAATACTAATAGCTTGGAAACTAAACCAACTCATCACATCACATCATATCGCATGTCCCTTTCGATTATTATTTTTGATTTCTTTCTTTTTTCGTTCTATTCCTTATATTTTTTTTCCTGTTTCTTCCCATGCCATGCAAGTGTTCGGCTACCGAACAAACAATGAATGCAAATCACCATGAAACAGGAAATATACCCATAGATTATAATGTTTTCAAAGTAATATATAGTAATATACATAGACACTATAATTATAATGGCAATCATGATCGTGATGGGCGGTAATAAGAACTGGTACCGCAACTACTTTCAAACATTGTTATTTATTTATTGTTACAAAACTTCATTTATTTACCGTTAATACCTTTTTGCTTTTGCTGCAAGTCGGTTCCCATTCGGCAAATATACACTTTTGGTCGATCATTTCTTATTTGTTGTGAACCGGGTTCTTTGCTGATTATTGATGTGTACCAATTATGGTTTGATTAAGTTCCGTTTTTGTATGCATCTTTTTCGCGTTAGAGCGAAACATAACAACAGTCGATTAGATCAAAGCCATGGCGCTAGAAAACTTCGGAGAACCAGGCATCGAAGGTGATGAGGCTGTTCATATTGTTTGCTTGGCGCTCTCTCTCTTTTCTATGACAGCGTCATTGACAAGAAAACGTGGTGAATGACGACGACGACGTATGGATGGTCCTGATAAGAATAGATTTCACAATAAAAATGAGCATTTTAAGATATGCCACAAAATATGCATGGCATGGTCCGTTCTCATAAGCTCAGCTAAAATGTTTACATAAGAGAGGCGTAGTAAATGTTTCTAAAATAATCATCTGGTGCTTGTATGACAGGAAAGCATGCTTTTATTAAACCATTATAATTGTATATGGCCATATATTATATACATACTGCATATATTGTATTATTGTATTATACTATAATTTTTAACGTATATTCTAACCAATTACGTATCTCGACACATTCACGATCATTATATCTAAACCGTGTGATCGAGGAGACCCCTACACAAGGGAAGGGGCATAAAAAAGGCCATGGACGTATCCCACATATCATATATCCCATGTAGTCCATGTGTACATGTGTCATGTGCTTCATTATAAACATATTAACTGATCAATTCAATAAGGCGATGCATGCAAACGACTGCAACAACAACAATAGCAACGACAAACGATAACTACTACAACAACAACAATAGCAACTACTACAACAATAACAGCAACTACAACAATAACAACGACGACGACGACTACTACTACTACAACTACAACGACAATTACAACTACTACTAACGACAATTACAACAACAATTACAACAACAACAACAACAACAACAACAACAACTACTACTACTACTACTACTACAACTACTGCTATAACCATCATCACCGTCATCATCACCATCCATCATCATCATCATCGTCCGCCATCATCCGCCCATCATCACCGCTGTTTGTTATTATTATCACAGTGCGTGTATGTTTACTTTAATATGTCCATTTAAGTTTGTAATTCAGCTCAAGTAAGAGAAGAAAAAAAAACTCTTTTTTTCTCCAAAGTTTCCCGTCATTCCTGGATTAAATATGAACTCGGAGAACATATTAGATCTAATACCCTTTAAATATTAAAAACAAACTTTAATGGTTGTGTTAATAGCCAGTTAGGACGACAATTATTAGAAGTTACATCATTTGTACGTCTGAGCGTAAATCTATGACGTTAACTGTAGCACACATGGTGGTACCTATAAAGCTCATAGGCTTGTAACAACTATTCAGTTAGTTATTTATTTATACCACAGCATTTCGGGCTAAGATTGCGCGATGACATTATACCTTAAATGTCTTGGTCCTTTTTCTTTCTTTCTTTCTTTCTTTTCTTTCTTTTCTTTTACCTTGATACCTAGTCATACAATATATGCCTTTTGCTTTTCCTTTTCGTTTTCCCTTTTCCTTTTTGCTTTTTCGTCTCTCCGAACCTCTGTCCCTCCTCCCCCTTTTCTTAATTCCCGGGTTTTCTCAATCGAACATGCTTTTTTTTTTTCACCCGACATATTCAGACATTTACAGCAGTTGGACAGTGCACCTCAACAGCCCCATCAAATGTGTCAACAGGTCCTGGATCACTAACGACAGGCTTTTTCTTACGTAATACATTAAACATACATTAGCCGATAACCGGAGCCTACCGAATGTGAGATGCCGAATAAGTAACGTAATAAAACTTGTTTATATAAAATACATATAAAAGTCGGTTTTTTTCCGGGCTTCTTCTCATGAGATTTATCTTATACAAATAAACAATAAGTTCCGAGCAAAGGGTTGTTTATGTCGACTAGAATGGTAAATTTGGGTGTGATTCAAGGTGTTTGTTAAACGATCGCTTAAACCATAATCAATTCGCTGAGAAGAAGAGAAAAAAAGTTAAAGAAAGGGTGGGTAACGGTCAAAGAAAATACACACATGTTTGCAATAACAATAATGTGCGGGTTCAGAATAAACATAATAATTATAGTAGAATAATAATAGTAATCTTAATAATAGTAATAAAACACTCAATGGCAAAAATAGAGTTGATTGTATTAATATCTAAATATTTATACCTTTATAAATGATTTTAAGTGTGCTGATGACACAGATTGGCGTCAGCAATTATACCTGTTTGAGCTGAAATCACAGGAGTATACAGCTACTAATACAACCATAATAGTAAGAATGGTAAATAGTGATTTGCTATTAAGTGTAAAAAAAGTACAAGTATAGTGTAAGCATCGTATAATAATGTAACCAAAACGTAAGCATATTTTCTGTGTGTAGCAAATGTATAACAGTTGTGGCTTATTGCAAGGTCCCGAGTAAACTCGGTGCACATGATTCTTTCGTCTGCGTTACCAGGCCAAGAAATGTTGGTGTTTCGGTTTTGGGTGTGTGTTTGTGTGTGTGTGTGGTGTGGTAGGTCTCAATCGCAACAAGTCCTGTTATAGACGTCTGCCTCTCCTCTACATACACAGGACATCCGTCTCATACATGTATACAGACATTACATTATATAATAGCCCTTTGTTGTAAATCATCTGAGATCACCTGTTTATACCCGCCTCATGTTCTTTATCCTTCTCAGATTCTCTCTTTGAATCGATTGGCAGATATGCATGTAACACAATATCTCGTCTCTCTCTCTCTAATCAAACAACATAACCATATGGGGTATGTTCGCTGTGCTTGTCTTGGACAGCAATGTGGTGCCACTGATTGATAATAAAACCATCAGCAGATATAGACACTATGTTATACATAAAGCTGTAATGTCATTGCATAATGGTGTCATTCTGAGCGAATATAATTGGATCCAACATATGAAAGAGGGGAGGGGGGGTAGTGGTGAATGTTTAAAGAGAGTCGGGATATCTTTAAAGTTGATTGATATTCGATAGTTTATTGACATCAATTGGTCTTTTTGAATTGTCACAACACTATATATGTTTCCCGGAATGGTATACTGGCTGCTGCAAAGTCACTTGCAGATTATGATTTTCGAAGCTTCATTCGACTTGGCATGATGTTAGTACAACTATCTACCTTATCTGTGTTTAAACTGTAAAGTGCACATACGCTATATCTTTTGCAATTGGGGGAAAACCGTATAACCAATGTTTATGCTATATCGAGTGTGCAAGGTCGAATGTTCAGCTAATTCATACGAGGTCGATATTCCGAAGACGGAATCGAGTGGATTATGGCTGGGTGGCCATGTATAGATAAATCGACTTTCGACGACCAACCCCCGTCTCTACTTTGTCATCTCCCCTCCCCCCCCCCTCCCCCTTCCCTCTCCCCCTCCCTCACCTCCTCCCTCCCCTCAAACAAAAACTTAATTCCAATACTTTTTTTTTTTCCTCGTAAACCTTTTTGCTTGGTTTTTCCATTTCGTGGAAATATTGCCGTTTCTCATTGGCTAAAATGTCGTATGATTTCAGAATAACGTGCGTGAGTTGTTGTTTGGTGTGCGAATAGTAAAAACTCACATGGATAGAGAGAGAGGGTCGAGGAAAGAAAAAAAAAAAAGAAAAAGGGAAAGGGAAAGGGAAAGGGAAAAGTTTTAGCGTGAATGGACGATTGGGTGAATGACTGGTTGGTTTAAAAAGAAACGAGGATTTTGATAGACTGTCGGGCACCAACTCTCCATACCATTCTCACTTTAGGGTCTAAAACGGTTAAATGTCACACATCCCCCCAGAGATTTCCAATATCACATCCCCACCCTCTTTCGTTCCTCTCCTCCCTCCCCCCTCCCTCCCCCAATCCTCAACTAATAATACAGGAAAAAACTTTAATCACTATGCCGTCTAACAAATAAATATACAGAGCTTAAAATAATGGTCATACGATGTAGAATGCAATGCCCGCAATTAGTTAAAGTAACTCTTATATCAAAAGTAGTTGAATGCTTATCACAATAAGTTCGTTAATAAATAATATAAATAAAAATAATAATAAAACAAACTATATTTCAGTTGCATAAATTAAAATAAACTATATTTTTTATTGAACCTTTACTATATAACATACAATAAACAGCATAAATAAGACTGTGTGTAATATAATTGGACGGATAGATCAACGAGCGTAAACTAAAATCACCATAAATATGAAGTGTGCCTTTTGCTCTGTTGTGGTATTTCACGACGAAAAAATCCCGAAAGTCTTTCGCTCCTGGCTTTTCTTTGAGAGCCCCATGCCCTTTTGCATTATCTTACAAAGACGAGCACAAGTCTAGTAATAATCTCCTCCGTCCGTGAATGTAAAAAAGAACCCAAATATAACAAACGTTACGACCTTACAACCTGTTTGTATACTTTTTATAACGCGGTTCCTCGCCCCTACTCTAAAGCTTGACTCTACCTCCTTCTCGCCCCCTGACCAACCCCCCCAGTTATACTTTACCTGGCTCAACTCGCATAATTAAACGCATTGTATAGTCTATCTAATAGCATACGTCCTTATCCCTGCTTATCATTTCTTTGGCCTCAAACATAATCTTACAGGGCGCTACTTTTGCTCATAATACTTTATATTTGTAATACGCATAGTATGGTCAGAGTCTCCGACTCTATTCATCAATCCGATTACTTTCCTACATATTCACTCGACTCTTTTGCAGCAATGGAATTGGCTTCACCTCACAAGACTTTTGTCGAATCTTCCGTGCCCGGCAATCAAAACAAGAGGAGAAAGTCTGATGATTCCGCTCTGGTAGACTGCACCCTCCGCCAACATCAACAACATCTTACGCACCAGCATCCGCATCAACAACATCTTCATCAACGTCAACAGCTTCAACATCAACATAAAATCCCAATTTGTCAACCTGGTGCCTCGCTGTGTAATCCAAACGGTGCTTGGCCGTCTCAAAATAACGCTTCTATCGTGAGCAACCTTTCTCCACTCGGCATGGACAGTTGGACACTATCACTTCAGAACGGCACCATATATAACATGCAGCCACAGTACGCGACTCACTACAACATCGCCTCTCTTCAGCAGAATCAAATGCCCACTCCGCTCACCAGTCCTACAGATGCAGATCTGATTACCTATGGCGACGTCGGCTTGGTCGACAGTCAACAGCAGTCGGATATCCTCAAGAGTAATTATGATGGTTTCGACTGTAGTCAGCAAACAGGCTTGCTGGCCGAGTTTGTTAGTGTCGCTCTGCACGAACGGCAGCAGCAGCAACAGCAGCAGCAACAACAACAGCAGCAACAGCAACAGCAACAGCAGCAACAACAGCAACAGCAACAACAACAGCATCAACAACAGCAGCAACAACAACAACAACAACAAGAACAACAAGAGCATCTGGTGAGGCGTGGCAGTTTACATATAACGGAAGCATCTGACAACCAAGAGCGTTTGCAAAAACAACCTGTTCATTCCATCAGCTCATCAGGCGATTCGTCTGCTCGCAATAATAGAAAGCCGCAACCCCTGTCGCTCGAAATTGCATCCGATGACTATAATCAGATGGCCACCGATTATGCATACGCTGAATCGTCGGCAAGCACACCATCTCCAGTTACTCCCGTCTTTGTCAACTCTAACATTTACGGCGCTAATAATTACACATTTAATGACTTGAGCGGTCGCATTCATTCTCATGATTTAAACGTGTCCACCTTGTGTGATCAATCCGGTATAGGATGCGATAGCGCGTCTACAACACCGCAACTACTAGTATACAGTCCGGGTGAAAAGCTAGAAGAGACTCAGACGATTCCTCCCGCAGCTGTTGAATTGGCGCAGAGCTACAGTTCTCCACAGTCGTTTACCGAACTGCTCGCAAACACTCCAGGTACCATCGAAGTCGAATTGTCCGCCGATTACTTTAACAGCAAAACGTATAGCCGTTCGGAAATGCACAGCCAGTGTCAGATGCAGATATCGAGCAGGCGGCAAAGTACCCAACTGACTGCCTCCCTAAAGTCGGATGTTACGTCACCAGTGCTTTCATCCGCAGATTCTCCTGCTAGCAATTCGGCGTCGACCCCAAAATCGCCGAAATCTCCTACATCTCCGCAAAATTCTAATTCCGTGTATCTTCGTCGGACTTCGTTGGGAAATGCCATCCTCGAGGATGAAGAAGATTTATTGAACAATTCCACGATTGCTCCATCAACAGCCTTTTTGTCATCACACATACTACCCGAGATTAACACACGTGTTAATGCTAGATTAAGTCAGAGCACAACAGTGTCCATTATGGGGTTTGTATCATATCATATCATATCATATCCTGTCCTATTCAATTGCGAGTATCGTTGACATGCATTTTTTATTACATTATATAGGCCAATTATTCACGCGTATTTGAGCGCTCCTAACCCGTCCAGCCTGGGAGAAAAGACTGTTATGGTGATGACCTCGAAAGTTGCGCAAAAGTCGTATGGAACCGAAAAGAGATTTTTATGTCCGCCACCCACGACCATCATTCTGGGCTCCAGTTGGTGGTGTCCGCCGCCGCCAAGCACTGATGCCAATCATACCCAAACATCGTCTCTCAGTCCGCCGAGGATTACTGTCGGCATATCCAGCGAACAGAGTCATCACGCTGGCATATTCGAGTGGATCAGTCCATCTGGCACCTCGCTAGATCCGACATCTTGCTCAGAGATGGCCATTAGTGGCAAATGTGTGTCAAAGCACTTGTACATCAACGATACGGACGAAAAGAGAAAGCGGGTCGAAGTTAATGTTAAAATTCAAAATCCATGTGGGCAGAGTTTTGGTTGCTTTGCTAGCAAGCCTATTAAAGTAATCAGCAAGCCCAGTAAGAAGAGGCAGAGCGTCAAGAACATGGAGTGTAAGTTTGAAAAATAACGGCAAGGTGAAAAATTGTTTTTTTTTCCTACTGCGTAATCCAGATGCCAACATTCTTTTTCTTTCCCATTCTAGTATGCATACATCACGGGACTACGATCTCCCTGTTCAACAGGATCAGATCGCAGACGGTCTCTACAAAATATCTCGGCGTTTCGGGTAACTGTCACGGGCAGAGTTTTGCGCCCTGGAGTAATGGTGCGTTTGCGTCTGTAAGCCCAGTCGAACAAGGCAGAACGTTTGTTGCGCGGACTGGTAGTTGGGATCCATTTATCATCTGGATAGTCGATACCAATTACGTCAAGGGCAAGGATGACCCTCAAGTTCCTCCGCATCCAAGCTTCCCTCGGCCTCCGCTCAATGCTCTCAAATATAATCCAAACAACCCCATTCCGATACATTACAATCAGCCAGTTGTGTTGCAGTGCTTGTCAACCGGTATCACCAGTCCAGTAATGATTATCAGAAAGGTGGACAAGGGGAGTATGGTAATTGGCGGTGCAGTGATGGAAGATAATAACGGATATATGAGCGAAGGTAAAGAAAATATTTCATGCACATGTTTTGTGAACAATTCTAGGATTCCGGGAAAACTAAAATCACGTCATGTACCTGTTTTTGATATAGCACTTGGAGACCCAGTCTCTCAACTTCACAAGGTGGCTTTCCAGATTAAAGACCAAGAGACCATGATGGCTTCCAATATTCCAAACTGCTCAAGTGCGAGTTTCCCGTCGGGTCCAGGAGTTTATCTCGCTTGCCTTAGTGATGTGGTCGGTCAGCAGCGGGCAAACGACGGCCGTAAACTCATTTCTACCGCGGCAGCTTCAGCCACCAATAGCGCACCATTCATCGACATGATACCCCAGAGTTCGAACGTGACATCTTCCATAGCAGCAGCGTGGGCCGCGGCACAGACATCCTTTGCATCCAATGCGGCTCCGTTCAGCGAAAGTACTATTTTATCGTCTGATGGTATTAGGACTAATTCTCGCAAGAGACGAGTCTCCTCCTCTGTTACCGTGAAACCTACCACCTCCATGACCAAGGCATCAATGAAAAGACGGAGGGTCAATAGCATGAGTGCGGTGGGAAATGAGCCTGAATTTGCGCGCATCGCAGAAGCCACGAGGGGGCTTGGGAATTCTCGATCCAATAATGATGCCAACGCTGGAGCGATATGGACCGAAGATGTTACTGATTCGGCTGTATGGACTATTGTGGGAACTGGTTAGTAAATTCACGTCTCTTCCCCCAAAGTAATGCCGATATTAACACTTTTTTTTTTCGGCCAACAGATTGCGCAACATACACCTTTTATTGTCCGCAAGCGATAGTTAACGCCACGTCACCGCTCAGTCCAACCCAACAATTCACTTCGTCGACGACACCAGTTACTCCGGTGCCTAGTGTTACCAATATAGTATCCGCTGCTTCTTCAAACACGTTACCCGCAAACACCCAACTCGCTAGATCCACTATACCAAACACAATCACCATCTTTGGTGAGAACTACACTCGCGATTTAATGGTCTGGTTTGGTGATATACCAAGTCCAAGAACAGAGTATCGATCTCGGGAATGCATTCTGGCTTGGATACCAGATGAGCTGCTGTATAATGGAAGTAATGGAATCATTAAGAACGATCGTATGATTAATGGGCGTCCGAGTAGTCAGCTTAATAGTCATTCGAGGCCAATTCTGTTGAGTCGTGGAGACGGTGTCATATTCAAGACTGGAAAATCTTGGATCTGATAAAAAAGACTTTTTTTTTTATGTATGAGCTATGTCTCAAAACCTTAATTTACTTTTTTTTTTTATTATTCTATCTTTAAACGATTAGAGTAATTTTTATATTTTTTTGGCAAAGGAAAAGAACATTTATTGTCTTTTTTTTTTTCTCTATTTTCTTTCGTCTTTTTTGAAAATTTTGATTTTCTATTATGAAGAAAAAAAACAAAACCCTAAACTCGTTATTTTATATATACAAAAATCAATGAAAAAATTTTAGGCAACAAAAAAAATATATAACAAGCAACAGTATTTTTGCGACAGTTCTTGTAAGTAATCAACCAATCAATCACTTTCTATACTCCCGTTTCTGTAACTTTTCTTTCTACGTTTCTTCTCTGTTCTGTCGCCAAGATATATATATATAAAATCATATATATATATATATATATATATATATATATCATATCTATGTATGTACGACTTATCCTTTGCTCTCTCCGATACCTTTCCTTCTTTCTATTGTATATAAAATTCTCCCTAGTAAGTCTCCCACAGATTGTAAAAAGTTTTGAATCACTTACCTCCGTAAATAAAGGAAACTTGTTATCCATCACACGAATTATCTTTTGTTGGAAAAGAAAAAAAATTCTCGTTTTCTCGCCAAAAAAATCTCGTCAAAAAATCCATCGTCAGGTGATTGTATTTTGTATCCCGACTATTGTTGTACACGTGTACCCTCAAACATTGAAGCTGTAAAACATTGGAAGCGGTCCAAATATCGAAATAAACCGAAACCCTCTCCCCTCCTTAGCATTCGACTAGTTGTTATGCCCGAGTTACTTCCGCCCGAGCCTTCTTCCGTCTCCGACATGTCGACTACCTCTACTCTTGCAGCTTCTGCAAACAATTCCAATAAACTCTCGAATCTCCCGCCCGCAATAACAAACTCGTATACCGTATATGTGGGGGAACAGATGTTCAGACTATATCGTTCTTCGATTATCTTTGACTCTCCCAACTTTTTCACTCAGAGTTTTCTCAGAGATGAGGTGGACGACCTTAACAAAAAGTCTAATAACGGATCTGACGACAACGAAGAAGAACGAGACGGTGTGGCCGGCCGAGCGTATAGTACCGAAACGCCAACGACAAACGTCATGGATAATATTGACGTCAGTACCCAGACTACTCCGGATACCTTGACAACTGTTCCGGTCGTCAGAGAATTGAAAATAGACAGGGATCCCCGATTATTCGAAGTGATTTTGAGATATTTGCGTGGATACAACATATTTCCCCTATCTTCGGTAAACCTTCCACCTGGCATGTCACTAGACTTGTTCCGCGAAAGCTTGCTCGAAGACGCTCGTTTCTACGGATTAGATAGATTGGCAAGACTGCTTCAGGCCGAGACCCCGACACCTTTACGGTATAAAGATCCGTTCACCTCACAAGACAAGATTCTCCTTTCACTTCGAGACGTCCCGATACACAAGGAATTTATTAAATCGAAACTGGCCAGTCCGTCGGCAGTCGAGTTCTTTACCGGAGCGGTTCTTACGATCGATATAGACAGCACAGACTCTACCATACGATTTCATACCGAGATACTAAATGAACAAGACAAGAAAGCGCTCGATACCCTGGGTGACATTTACGGTGATGATACCAAGATCAAACTATCACGCTCGTTAACTACAGGATGGAACATGCGCAATATCCTCAACGGGATACGATTGGAAATCGACGGAGTTCAAATTACGGGAATCGATGTTGCTTCTCTTCTTGGGTCATTTGGTCCTCGCAACAAAACTTTGGAAGACATGTTTCGACTAGCTGGCGGTGAAAGGTTGGTCATATATGCTCAAGAATTTGTATTCAGGCTGGAGAAAGGCAGACAGACGGCCTCGAGCATAGCTGATAGCGATGCCGGGAAAGGTATTAGCGAAAGTGTCTCTGTTCACAGTACTGGCAATGATGGAGCGGATCAAGCTAACAACGATGAGAATAACGAAACAATAGATGAAAATACCGTGGTTACGGGCAATTCATCTTCGCTTGTGGATGGGATCGAAGATCAAGTGTTTTTAGGCGTGGTTTGGGCCAAGGGGTGGACACAAGAATGGTGGGCATGGAACGAATATAGAATGAAACTGGACACTCTCCAATAGACATGAATCGAAAAAAAAAAAAAGGAGGGGAGGGGAGAAAAGTAAAAGGCGGGTGATATTCTTTGATCTTTGGATGCTTGATATGAATTAGCATCAAAAATAATACTACTATTAATATCTTATTTAGTTGATTCTATTATTTTATTATCAAATGGGCGCAGTATTGCTGTTACCATTATTTATCTCATCGATATATCTCATACAACATAACAAGCCTCTTACCCCTCAAAAATTAGCCAAAAATTATCCAAATACTAATGTGACGGCCGCGAAAGAAATAAAATTGCCGGGCCACTTGAAAAAAGAAAACCATAAATCATCGATCATATTATACATCACAACTGTTACAAATTCAAAGGGGGGGGTGTGTCATCCAGTGTAGGGGATGTGGGGAATGGGATGTCCCAACGTTGTTCAAAGTACCAAGTCTGTGTATCTACTCAAATACTATAAACCAGCGAGGTGATGGTTGTTGGAATTGTAAATATGATTGTAGAGAACTATTGTACGTCTTTTCGGGTCAGCACTTGAACATTTCCTAAAGCCAAGGTTGAGATGCGGGTGCCAGATACACATCTCAACTTTAACTATGTAAAAAAATGGGGCTTTTGGGTTTCTTTGTTTTACGTGGTTCTAGATGCAGGCTTAGTTACGGATAAACTATGTCATGTCAGCGTTAAAGTCCGAAAGCAACTTAGTTTGCCCACCAAAAAAGGTTGTTTCACCCGAATAACATTCAATACGGAACAATCTGGCGATTATTCAGTTTAACTGTTCTTGCTCGCGAATCATTGGGAAGTAATGTTATACAATTGAAAGCGGAGTACATAAATCGTTAGATAGAAAATCACATTATTGGTGATGTTTGATAAACATATAACATAGTAATGCAAATCACAGAACATATACATTTTTTTAAAGTAACCTTAAATTCAACACTAACTTTAATCACAATTATAACCTTATTCTGGACCTATTGAAAAATCAAACAAGGGATTCTAAAAAACAGACGCATTAGGTTGATCGAATTCTTAAAGTTGAAAAACGACAACAGGGTTCTAAGCGAAGATCGTAGGCGCTGATCATAGTAAAGAAAAAAATTGGTCATCCAAATGTATATTAAGAAACTATTCTCGGATTAGAGTTTGTAGTGAATAAATGAAGACACTCCAAGACCAAGGTATTATCAAACTACGCAAAACTATCCATGATCCTGCTAATCGCGAGTGCAGCATTTGCACTATCCAGAAAGCTCTTGTCGATAAACATGGTATCTGGTTTGCACGCATTTCTCTACAAACTTGGTTTGAGTACTCATGACCAAAAGCTATCGCATGCTTTCTTGAGCATATATCAATTACCCATGATATTACTTGGATATTTTCCCTTGGATGTAGCTTGAAGAACAATTTGCTATTTCAGGTTGAAACCTTAAAATTGATTGCATTTTGGGTAAAGCAATATTGCGGGGAAAGATTACGAAAATTAATCGTCTAGCGAGCTTAGGCGATCGCCTCCCAAGGCGGGTCTAGAAACATCATAATCGAGTGTTGACAAATAAACGCGTAGCTAAATCGGCATCCTTAGTTCCCCGAAGGATTTAATATATAAATAGGTTTATTCGCCTAAGCCACCTTTCCTGGTTTTCATGCTTTCTAGTTCTTTGAGAATCTTTCTTTGTTTAGAGTGGTATGCACACAAGAACTGGAATTTAGATGCTTTGAACTTTTTTGTTGTAATAGTCAATAATGGCGGATATGGCATACCGTTAGTAGCTGGTCGTTTAGGAAACCATGATAACAGGATTCTAGCTAAAACTTTGGACGTGAAAGGGACAATGCAGTTTATTATCATAGAAAAGCCTCATCAATATAGCATATTAATATAGTAATAGGACCGACTGTAACCAAAGTGAACATTTTATTATGGTTTGTCGGCGTTGGCCGAAAACTTTGTTCGAGTGGCAGGTTTTTCAGCTTTGGTGGCATAGTTGTGACGCATAAATTCATAGATACAAGATAAATGTTATTTGCATTCTATTTTGTGTTAATTTAATTTTAATGTCAAACGTGCTATGACTAATATTATAACAGTATTAGAGTTCATATTAGTAATTAGGATTGTCTCTATATAAAAAAATTAATATGATATTAATCTTCACCATGAAACATAAATTATAGCACAATTAAAAGCATTTTAAGAAAGGAAAATCGCGCCTTACGTTTTAAAATTAATAATACCCCAAACTCTCCAGGAATATCTAGATAAAAAAAATACACTTTGTGAAATTTCTCAAGAAGAACGGAAAATAACAACTAATAAACACCAACTAATGGTTATATCAATGATTATTTTGGTTTTCCATCGCGGCACTTTTTTTACGTCGCGCGGTATTATACCAATCGTCGCTAGGTGATTTCAGACGTTTTCGAAATGAGTACGACCAATTCCTAACACAGAGGCGTATTGCGTCTCGATAATAAAACGTTCTCTTATCAGCACGTATTTTCCTTTAAGACGTCGACTGGCAGTTATTTCTCCACCATTCATTGCTTTCAGTTGGGCCATTAAAAATATGTCTTGCTCCGATCTAAAGAGAGCTTGAAACGCTTCACGTAATTCGGCAAACTTTTCCCTTGGAATCATTTTCAAGCAACCACAATTGCAACCTAACTCCAAGAAACGTATTGCCTTTTCATATTCAGTCGAACTATTGTATTCACTATTTTTCATATGCGGGTGGTCCTATATATATTTTAGCATGTTCATATCAGGAAGAATTACTCCGTGATTATTGCAAATCTTTATTTAATAAGCTACATAATATTCCTAACTTGGATAATATAAAGGATTCTGAGTAGCCATTTGTATGCAGATAATCGATTATAGCTTTAAGACTTATCGTGTGTTCAAGATATCACAGTTGATACGATATCACATGTAATGAATTAATTCTATACAGATTACAAGGTTGATATAAGTTGATTTTCAGGACGATAGCATGTAATCATCACCACGTAAAGCAATGGTTTGATTATCGTGATTGAGGCGTTTGATAGTGATGTGTTTGCAATCGTCTGAGTATAATGCATGCCAAAAGTTAGGACGTAATAGGTTTGGATTGATGTCGGAAATCAATAATGACCCATTCCTTCAGTGGAATGTTTTTGTATTCGCCATCTTGTGCAAATCGCTTTCTATGCTCTTTCATTCGATCACCCTCCCGCAGTAGCTCAACTCCCCAGCAGAGATCTCCATCGACATAGAAGTCCAAGAATCCTACTGAGCCAAAAACGCCCCCAACATCTGGACTAACTGTCGCATTCACAGGAACGGCGCTTGTAGCCGCGCGATACCATTCCATTTGCCAAGTTCTCTCTAGGAGGTAAGATTCTTGGTCAGTTCCTCGGCCAAGTGATTTGCTTAGAATGGATGGTTTCATACGTTCAATTGTTCTCATCACAAATTCGTCAAATGTTATTGCAGGCGATGATTTTGAGCCACCAGATACAGTAAATAGGCAATGACCCAAAACGATCCGCATGATTGGAGCGGTAAACAGTGATCGATGGTTGATAGTAGTAAGAAGGCCCAATTTAAAAAAGGACTTGGCAACCGGATTTGAGTCTACACCGACATTACAGAACGATTCGGAATCACATGAAAGGAAGATTTTGCTAAGAAACTCGGATTCCTGAACTGTCGGACTCCAATTTTGGGTCCAAACAAAAGCACGTGTGCATTGCAATGCTGTTCGGAAGTGTGATGAGGCTAAATATCGTAGCATGTTTACCGCAGAGTCACTATCATTATCACGAAACATATGGTGCATGGATGTCAGCGCAAATCGACATAGATCAGCATGACCATTGGCAAGGTTGAATATTGCTTTTTTAACCGGTGTTGGAATTCCAAAGGCTTCGTTACCTAGAGCGCGTCGTCGTTCGACAAATGTGGCTACCAGCCGTTCGAACTCATCTGATGTAATACGAAGAGCGTCCAGTCCGAGAGTGTTCGTGAAATGTACCGGACTCGGTTGAGAATTGAGTGCTGGATCATATGTGGCCAGCAGCAACACTCGGAGGGTGATATTTTCCCAGGGGGTTGACATAAGTTCTTTCAAATCACCCCAAAAGAATGGTGCGCAATCGCCGTAGATAATTTGTGCCTCGTCAATGATGATTTCGGTAGGTTCTGTCCATCGAATAATCTCGTCCCAGGTATGGCCCACCCTCTCCTTCCAATAATGCTGAAACAAATTTTCGTTGAAGCGAGTTTCTTTTCCAGCCATGCCAGCCAAGGAAATGTATACAGCTTTATGATTTAGAGCAAGGAAATAGTCTCGCAACACCACACCAAGTGTGGTCTTGCCCGTGTATGGGGGGCTGCGTAGGAGGCTAAATCGGTTAGCTGTCATAAATTCATCAATCATCTTCAACCGGCATGGAGAAATAACCATCAGACTGTCTCGACCTTCATCTGATTCTGGAGGATAATGGCCCATGTGACTTGTTTCATCCAGAGATGGTTGTTTTCTCTTAACTAAGCAAGAGAAAATGTGCATAGTTTGATGCAGCACAGTTATGACATAGCCAACAAAAAAGAAAAAAAGAAAAAAATTAATCATCATATTATTACACCTATTCTCTTCTATGTATGAAACCAGTATTACTCTCTATTACTATCTAATCTGCCCTATGTACACAAATACTCTCTGTTAAACTAGCAACAATGATGTTGTTACTTTATCTGGGGAAGATTGGGCCACCTCATCTGTTTCTTCATATATCACGTCTCCATCATCAACAGTATCTCATGATATTGAGCTATACAATAAACTACGATTTTATGGAAATGATTAAAAACAACCCTTTCAACATTATGACACCCTCAACCAACATGACTTCTGTAAATAATAATACTTTCAACCCCTCCACCACAAATGATAATGCTTTTGAGACCTCTGTAAATGACTACCACTACTACTACATAATAATAATTCCTTCATCTACTTTACCAAATCAACAAAACACACAGGGACATATCTTGATGAGATACTGAAATGTGTTGAGAAAGTCATTGAAATAATGAAACAACCATTAACTACAGACTAAGACCAAGACAGCAATGACTTTGTAATTCATCCCACTTTAATATTAAGTATCCATGAAGGATATAGATCACTACTCTATGTCCCCAACACTGAGTCACAAAGGCGTTACCTGGCTGAGTACTAGCAGCAACTAAAGCATCTCCCCACTTCTTCTTTTCTCCCAGCCAAAAAGTTTCTTGCAGCTCCAAGACATTCTTCTCCCCTTGGTACTCTTCTCTTGCTCCATGTCTTAAAACTTCTAACTATAACCTATCTAACTTGGTGTTAGCCTTCTCAAATTCCTGTTTCAACTGAGTGGTGTCCATGTCTGTTTGTCACAGACTCAGAATGCTGGGGAGCAAGAACAAAAAAATAATAAATTTAATAAAAGACTGCCAAAAGAGATGAGTTGTTGTTGGAAAAAGAGAAAATATTAATGCTAAATTATCGAGTTAAATTCATATTTGATGCCCATAACAAACATGCAATTGCGTCTGCACTTTTTAGACATAATATTATTGATAATTTTGTTTTTAATATTATCAAGCTGGCGAATCCTTTCGAATGAGATTGAGGT
>CAJVPJ010000007.1:0-98757 GCA_910592205.1 Paraglomus occultum
AAAAGTTTTGACTTCAAAAAGCTGGCGACGACAAAGTTCAACAACATACTAAGCCTAGAATCCCCAGAAAGTCCCGGCCATGATGGATTCACGCCAATTTCTTTCGAGCTTCTTACAGGCTAAAGCACTCTGTGCTACAAGTTTCATACTTCACGCGACCCGTCATCTTTTATTGTATAGATTATATGAGCCAGTAATTAATTATTGAGGCTATAAATAAATTGCGCTTACCGTTAAGTATCCATTTCGACATAACAGGCAGAAAGACATACATCTCATCGTTTCTGATTTTAATGCTCCCAGTTCCGAATACCAAAATAGCATCAAGCCCAAAAAATAGTTACAGGTAAATGTAAATCAGAGTGTCAGGACAATTCCGATTGATGTAAACCTTCTCTATAACATTCTCGCCGTTCCATCGGTTGGCAGAGTTCTATTTATCAAAACTATTGATAACGGTGATATTCTCAGAGAAAGATACCCAAAGTTCATCAGACACTGTAAACGAAATATTATGTTTGAAACGTCTTCATTATGAAAAATCTTCGAGGAGAGAGAGCACATTATTGTAGCTGTGGCCTTCGCCAGCGATGGGAAACCATTTCCGTAAACATTGGGCGCGTAAGACGGGAAATAGGGTGCAAGAGATTGACTTGACCACTTACAATCCATCGAGTCACCTGATGATAAGAAATTTTTCCAACCAAATTATGCGACGAATATGATCTTTGAACTTCGAGCTCAATGTCGAAAATATTTCATAGTCTCACAAAGACACAATGTCGGTGGTTTTTACTTGCGCGGGATTCAATACCACAACGGATATTTATCATGGCCGAGTGTCGGGCGTTTATATAGTATGGATGAAGAGTCTTCAACAGAGAATGCCGTACTGACGGTCAAAATTGCAGACGAAACATATACAGTAGAGGACGTCATTGTTCACTTTCAGGAAGCAATACGGAAGAAACAATACAATAGAGCTTGGTACATATATAGACTTTTAACAAGCGAGGGATTATCAACAAAGATAAACATTCCATGGCATAAACGACTACTCAAGCTTGTAATATATCGTTTTCGATTTGATCAAACTTTGTCAATAATTCGGAATCTGGACGAACATGGATGCAAGACGGAATATTTCCGTTTCCAGTTATCTCTTAATAATTACCTATCCAGAGACAACATTGAAAAAGCGACTGCAGTGCTACAAAATATGATTGAGAATAAGCAGACGCCCTCAATGGATGACCTGTCGCGCTTTGTCCACGCCTACATCAAGGATGGTAATATAAAAGGAGCAAGTGGCTTTATCGACTGGATTTGCGAAAAGATTAATTTACAGGAAGGTAGCAGATTATACAACAAGATGCTACTACAATACGTAAAGTCGAACGATTTCGAGAATACTATGCATTTGCTAAATTTAATGAAAAGAAGAAAAGTTAAACCAACGACGATAACGTATAATCTAGTGTTATACCTATGTGCGAAACGCAAAATGAACAGTACAGTAGAACAATTATTAGACCGCATGAAATATGATAACATTGATGCAAACACGTCTACTTACAATTCTATTATCCGAGCGCATTGCGATACAAATGATTTGGCAGCGTGTATATTATGTTTAAACCTCATGCACAGAAACCAAATACAATTTGATGAAAACACTTATAATACCGTAATTTTATCTTTTCGCGAGCATAAAAAATTTCTACAAATTATCCAATATTTGATGACGCTATCGTCCGATTCGGCAGCCAAGCTGTCCCTCAAACAGTACACATCCATAATATCCTCACTTCCGTTAGCGAAAGAGACGTCAGCCATAGTCAATCGCATTATTAGATATATCCGGGAAGCGAAACAGAAACCCGACTTGGTTTTCTATACGGCGTTAATAGACTATTACGCAAAGAGAGCGTTACTAGATCAAACACTCAAAATATACCAGGCGATGCTGAGCGACGACATTAAACCGAACGTGGTCACTTACACGGTACTGATTGACGCATACGCAAAATCAGGACATCTCGAAACGGGGTTAAAGGTATTCAGGAGCATGCATCGTGTCGGTATTTTCCCGAACGAGTTTACCTATTGCACGATCATGGATGCGTTTTGCAACAAATCGCAGATAAACACTGCCTTGGAATTTTTCGACGAGATGCAAAGACGGGGCATAAAACCAGACGCGGCAGTTATCAATTGTCTCATGGATGGTTACAATCGACTGGGGATGATTGATAACGTGTTGTTTTTGTACACGGAAATGAAGAGGCTTTGGAACGTGTCGCCGGATAACGTGTCGATTAGCATAGCGATTGAAGCGTGTGCGTATGCCAGGTATTATGGAAAAGGGAAATCGTTATACAATAAACTCTATTCTACCGATTATCCATTCACAGAGAGGAATTTCCGTAGCTATGCCTTGTTGTTGGGGAAGGCTGGGGATTTTGCTGGTTTGGTCAAGCTCGTCAGAACAATGAAGGAAAGAGATGTGAAGCCGGAACGGATCACTATTCTTTTGATATTGTCTTGCGTCGAAGAAGCTTCTGATACTGGGTACATTATGGAGATATGGAATCTGTTAAAAGGCTGGGTTGAACCAAGTGTATTACCTTACGAAAATAATGTCTTTCGATTCAAAAAAAAGTTTACTAGACGATAAGCGCTGTTTTGTCGTCCGTAATGCATTTCAGAGTATTTTTTGAAAACTTGGATTTTCTTTGATTTTTGTAATAATTATTCTATATAGATGTAAATATTTAGAAAAGTGTGGGTTGAATTTTCAATACACAAGGGTTGCTTCATTACAATGATAATGACTGCTTTGGTATAAAGACTCGTGTTTTTACATTCTTGCTCATTTTCTGGGAATCGCAATTGGAAAATAAACCGTTAAAGTTTGTACATACGTTGCGTGAAGAAGTAGATTCTTCATGGCAGATGGCCGAGTAGTCCCTAACGCTTCTGGTATTTTAAAAAGTAAACGTTTATACTTTTTTCAATCCGAGGGCAGACACCTTGACGGCCTCGAATCGGTAGTATTTAATACGTCAGAACTTATCGGATTTGTGTTAGCAAAACACATACACCCGAGAGAGCAAGCAAGTATGATATATCGATAATGTCATGACGCGCCGTCAGGTAAGTATCTATTTAGTTGCACAAAATGCCTCCTTAAACGTAAAAGCTCTTAAAAACTCACCGTATTGTTATGTATGCGCCTTACGCTTTTCATTTTAAACTCAAAACTGCATGCTTGGAATATTCTAATAATTTTTCCACGGGGTTCACTTTAAGTAACCGGCTCGACTATCAGCTAGTGTATAGTTTCACCAATTACCATAAAGCTTGTGAACCATATACATTAGGAAGCTATTTAATTTGGTAAATTAAAGTTTTCGTAGCGTGTTTTGAAACACTATTATTTAACTATAATGAGGTAACAAGGAAGTTTACTCGTCGAAAGAATCAGAAAAATGGAAGCAGAATGAGATAAAGTTACATTCGATTCACAAGTTGGACAAAGTTTGTCAATGAGATACTTGGTAAGCTATCATTGATTTGTACTAATGGAACGAGAGTGCCTTGCATTGGTGTATCTTTAATCTTTTAACTTGGGAATGAATTCGAAAGGTGGCATTCATCGACGTTTGAACTTTGTTGCAGATAAATGATTTCAAATAATAACGTTAATTTCATAAACCAACAGCGATCGCTTTTGAGACCAAGATTTTGTACAAAATAATTAATCTACTCAAATTCATTAATAATAGGCTTTATTATATAATACCTAATAGGAGAAATACTAGTTGCTTTGTGTACATCAAGTCCTTGTTCGATTACGCAAGTCTGCAATAACACACTCGTATCTTTCATGATTTAATTAAATGATGGGACAAGGTATATCGAAACAATCGAGTTGTCAAAGTAGAAACAACGATTGTCTGCCAACTATTGATCCAACAGAATTGTCCCCTTTTCACCATTATGTTTAATTTTGCATTTCCCATATGGTTTATCTGGTTACAGTGTTGCCCCTATTTACTATTTACTATTTGCATGCGTGTGTGTGCAAGTCCATCGCTAACCATTGACAATGATTGACAAATTACGATTTCTTGAATCTACAAAGAAATCAATCCCTTGACTGAAAGAAAGTTGTGTCCGATCTTTTTTACTCGACAACGCAACGAATGAGCAACGTTTGAATGTTTACTTTTTTTCATTTTGAAACATCTCCGTCATGTTAATATACAATAATTTGGATTTACGATTTTAATTACCACAACATGCAAATCAAATCAAATCGAATCAAATAGGATTGGCAAACATTTCTCAGAATATCTTTGGTTGAAAACTAACATTTTGTGTTGATTGTGCATGGAAAACCCGCTCTTAATACATGGAAAGGGTCATACCGAACTGAAAGGACATGACCGTCATTACGAGTATCACCTGAATGAAGAACGCCACACACACACACATATAGAATCGACGATTACGAAATCGGCCGAAATAATAATAATAACAACATTGTTCTACTTAATAACCGTTTTATTGGCAGTGCAACCACAAGAAATTAATGAAAGGGACGACGACTTTGCTGAAAATGGTTAACCCTACAGACGGTGTGTCGATTTATAGGCGCCAAAAAACCTCCCTCTCCCTTTTATTACAAAGTTTTGATTATTTTCGCAAGTTCAAATAAACCATATTTCCGGAATTGAATGAAACGGAAATGAAGCACAAAAAGGGTTCGAGGGACATGATTTAGGATCGACAGTACATGGAAAAGAATGGTAATAGGGAGTTTCAGGCGTAATCGTTCCGTAGCCTAGTACAAGAAACGTGATATCGGAAAACGTAAAAATAAATGGCTAATTTTTACTACGTTTGCGGCTGTTACTTTTATTGTGTTATGTGGTATATAATTATAGTAATTGTAGTAAATAATAGTATAGTAATGTAATTGCGGAGTTGTTCTCATTGTACTAATTGTAATACTAAATGTAGTAACGTTGTAGCAGTGTTTAGTGTAGTAATGTTTAGTGTATAGTATTAATGGATGATGTTGTCGCCATCGTATGATGTTATTGTATTACGACAGCATAAATGCTTAGTTTAATTTATTCTTGTGCAATACTTATTTGTAATTCATTGCTTGTTTCTACGACATTCTGATACCTTTTTTTTCTTTATAAGATCGGAAAGAACGTTAGTAATACCGAAACAAGTAAAGAAAATATGAATCATATATATGAATCAGTCTGTACTTAAATACCATTACATCAGACATGTGAATGTTCGTAGTTATAATTAGTATCAGCTTTGTGAGATGGCTGCGTTTGTTACAAAGAGGTTTTTCCATGCAAGCCGAGTAGATGCGGCATGTTTATATGTACGCTGTAGACACAGAAATGGTTAAAAACAAACGACCCTAATCTAAGAAGGCAATCGATGATTAACAGAGCTCACCCCCTTTTGATAACGTAGGCATCTCATGATGCAGGGATTGGTTAGACGATGCAAGATTGAAAGCCCATTGATTACGTATTTGGAGCGAAATATGTAAGATAAATGAACGAGTAAATTAGTCTTTTTTTTTTTTTTTTAAATTATACATTATATTCTTCATTTAGAGACGAAAATCGCAGTCAATGGAAAAAAGTAGTGTCTAGATTGTAAAAGGAAATGAATACGATTAAAGTGATCTAAGGGGTAAAGGGTAAAGGGTAAAGGGTAAAGGGTAAGAATGAGGAAATGAGGAAATGAGGGGGAGTGAGGGGGGGGGGGTGAGGCGTTGATGGGGAAAAGGATAATAAGTGGAAATTAATAAAACCAAATATCCGATTGACGGAAAAGGGGTAGGTAATGAACAATTGCGGCAGAAATATAGAGTTATGGGGAATTACCCAATAGTCAAATAAGCTGCTGTTATTAATTTACTCAATAAACTCGAAATATCGGCAATGATCTCATTGATTTTTTATAACACGGAGATATTAAACCCTGTTCTATATGCTCTCTCTATTCACACCTTTTCTTGTCGAGAAAAATTAAACACAAATTGCATCATAGGCGCAAAATCTTGTTACAATTTGAGCAAATTTACATTAAGTGTATGTGTTACATTTATTTTAATTAATCTTTTTTTTTTTACCTTCCTCTTTTTCCTTTTTTTTTTTTTTTTTCTTCCATTTCCCCACTTTTTAATTCTCAACTTTGTTTCACCGGCTTATTCTGCTGATACCTCTTGGCAATAAACCCTATTTGCTCCCCCATTCGGCCTATCCCCCGGCTTTTTTTCTCTTATTCTTATTCTTCGATTTGTCTTAGGCTTTTTTTGACCATATGTTTATTATGCGGGATACCCAAGTTTTTGTTGTCCAAAAACGAAATGAGGTAGGTTATCGGATTAGGCAATCTCGAATTAACAATTCTATACACCGGGTTGCATTTGATCGTCTATTGGTGTTCCCGATGAATATCAAATAGGTGCAGTTTGAAATGCGAGAGAATAAGGAGAGTGAAAAAGAAAATGAGAAGCCGGGTTTATGATCATGTGACATAAGTGCGACTAATAGAGTATTCAAAGTATTATCATCGTATTATCGTCAAGGTAGTATCGTCAAGGTAGTATCGTCAAGGTATTATCGTCTCATCATCACCATCATTATCACCATCATTATCACCATCATCATAACACATTATCATCATCATTTATCATCAACATCTTCATCATCATTCTCATCGGTCATTTGCCATCACCCATTGTCATCGCTATTTATCATCATCATTATTATCGGCATCAATGTTATTATCATCTTTTTTTTTTCAATGTTTGTGACCATTTTGCCTGTTATAATTATGCAAACCTTTGTCTTCTTAATTCTGATTACGTTGATGACGTATCTTGGGAATAATATTAATAAGATTTTATTGTATTGATAATAATATAAAACTTTCTTTTTGTATTTGGAATTTTTCATCGCACATCCCAATTACACTGAATATTTTATTTATCCTAATATGATTGACAATACTCCCAATTTATCAAATTTCGTATCTGCTTCTGTTTATGGAAATATAGACCAATATCACATGATGAATTCCACAAACCAATAAACTTTTCTTAATCTTAAATCGAAACAGGAACATCTTAAATATACTATTACAATAGACAATATTGTATCATGCAATTGTTTCTATTGTATCATGTATATTTTGTGTATAAATATTTACATTAATTACACTATAAATGCTTGTGCGATCGACTATTCATTCTAATATGCGAACGAAGCTACTACTTCCAGTTTGTGTTTGTATATCGGCCGCTCTCTGAAAAAAAATTTACATAAATAGAGACACGAGTCGTCCACGCTTGCATCTTCTCTTATCCTTTTACTTCATTTTCATATAAATAATAATTAGGATAGTTTTATATACTCTTATTTTTCCCTTTTCCCCTCCCCTTTACAAAAAAAAAAGACATACAAAAAACTATTATACACATGTATAGCTTATTAGTATAGTTAATATTAAATATAGTTATATTAGACGATGGGCGACGATATCCTTGATTGCTCAGACATCGATTTACACATTAGAGTAGAACTTGAACCAACCAAACCCTCTCAAAGATACAATAAATATTTCAAGCATGACGACGGAAACAATAAATATAAAGACATCTGTAATGACGATTACAGCGACAGCATGGATGCATCATGCCAGTCTCCAAACTCCGTCACAACCCACAACTCGCTCAACTCGCTCAACTCTCCAAACTCCCTTAAACCCACATCCCCCGTACCAACTTCTCATTCCCCCTCCTTCAATTCACTTTCGCCAACCCTCTCACCATCCTCGTCTGATTCCGAAGAGGACTATCCTTCCGACGATGACGATGACGATGACGACAATACCTTCATCGCCTTCGAACGGCCTCAATCTCGTCTAGATCGTCCGATGCATCCCGTCCATGCGTCATCGCAATTCATCAGCATCGAAAATTCTTTCCTCAAAGTCCAAAACTGTACCCTCGAAGCCGAAATAACTCAGGCCCGCATCACCATCCAAGCCCTGAAGCAAGTCATCCAAAGTAAAGATGAAGCCTTGCGAAAAGCTCAAGAAGAATATCAGATGGCCATGTGGAGAATTAATCTATTGGAAGCTCATGTGATGAAGAAAAGTGCTGCAAAAGATGGTACTTTCATATTGAGGAGCGAGAGTGAATGGGAGAAAAAGGTGCGCAACGATGGTGCAACTAATAATAATAATAATGGTAATGATAATAATAACAAGTCTGAAAGTGAAAGCAAACTCAGTGAAAGGAACTTGAGGGACTATTACCTTTTATTGCGAGAAGAAAGTGAAAAACTCAAAAAAATACGTGACAAGCATATGACCGATGAAGGTGAGATTTAGCTACTATTGTCTACCCTACACACGCACACGCGCGCACACTAGGGCGATGATGCTAATGTGTCTTTTTTTTTTTCTTCTGCCCTTCCCCCAGTCATTAACATGAACGTTTTTAATTCCAATATAGACGAGTATAGTGACTTGACTGGTTTGAGTAATCATATTAAATACTCGTCTGATCGGACGGTGGTAGATGACGAAAAGACCAACGAGAAGGACTATGAAATAGAGGTTGATATTCAATATAAACAATCTGATCTGCCTGAAACACAAGTGGAAAGTCGCATGCACACGGCTACTTCAAGGAAAACACAGCGTGCGATACAGCCTAACGATTCAAACGGTCGTGCAAAGGCTAAATCAAAGTCAGTTCCAACGACTACTTTGCAGCAAGCGTCATCAAAGCAGAAACAACGACGACAGCAGCAACAACGGCAACAACGGCAACAGCAACAACAACAACAGCAGCAACAGCAACAACAACAACGGCAGCAGCAACAACGGCAGCAGCAACAACAACAACAACAACAACAACAGCAGCAGTCTCAAGCTCATCCTAAACAATCCTTTTCATCGCAAAATCATCGTCCAAAACCGACCCGTCGATGGTCCGTGAGCTTTGCCCCCAAATCAACCAACGTATCTCCACCTCCTCCCTTTTCGACATCTGTTCTGGCTACTCCCTTGACATCACCCCTGTCTCCGTTCATACCGGCCATATCGACGTACCCTACTACATCTGCCAAGGAAATATCGGAATTGACCGGAAGCTCCATGAACGCAACAACAGCAACAACGGACGGAAACGAGGCGGAAACAGCCAAGAAAAAGATAAAAAACATTGAAAAGCAATTTGAAAAGAAATTGGAAAAGCTAAAGAAATTGCATTTTCCTCGAGTTGCGTTTGGCAAATGCTCGTTAGGAGAATTTGCGGATGGCATTTATTCTCCACCAGAGACTCCCGAGCAAGGTGGTGATGATGACAGTGACAGTGATGACGAATATGACATCGATAACGACGAAAACGGCGACGTTTATGACGACGGTCGCGAAGAAGATGAAGAAGACGAAGGGTCTGTTTACGTAGATGCAGACGATAGGAGTTACAGCTACAATGACGGTAATCGTGATTCCAATGCTAGCGTGAATGACATGTTTGTATCTGACGAACAACAACAAGAAGGAGAAGAAGAAGAAGAAGACGAAATAGAAGAAGAAGAAATAGAAGAAGACGAAATAGAAGACGAAGAAGAAGCAAACTCATCGTGCTCTGAAGGAATAACGGGCGATGATAACAATGGGGATAACGCATATCCAAATCATAATGATTCTACATTCTCTGTCTTGTCACATAGCAGAAGCATGGAGTCTTACGAGTATACGGGACAATCTGGTTCTACGGTAAAGTCGGGACGAATGAAGAGGATCGGAGGGGGTAAAATGAAAAAGATTTTGGGAATTTTATCAAAAAAGAGACAATAGTGTGGAAAAGAAAATAAAAAAAAGGGGGAATAGTAAGAAGGATGTGAAAAAGGAAAAAGTGGGAAAAGGTGGCGCGAGAGGTTTATGAAATGTGTGTTTGGTTTTTAAGGGGAGTCTTGGTTTTTTGTAGATATAAATATTTGGTTTTATTATTATTTTTTTTTTGTAGTTTTTTTTTTTTTCCTTTTTAGAATTAATCTCGTAAACTATTGAATTTTGTTTTGATGTCTTTAATTTTTTTTTTACTTTTTATGAAAACGGACTATAATTTTTCTTCTCTGTTGATTTATCCCCTCCCTCGTTCTCTTCTTTGTGCTGCTACCGTGATTTTCCCGAACACTCTTCAACTTTTTTGCACAAGAGAGACGTTAAAGAATTGGAATTTTCTTATGTTGTATGAATGAAAAAATTGTCGGATTTATTGTTTTATTTTGTTGGGATATGCGATATACTTATCTATAATATGGTTTATCTTTATTATGAGCAAGTGATGGTGTTATGATCTACGGTCATTGTTATGTTAGAAGATATAAGAGTCATATTTATTAGTATTTATTTATTATGTGTCTTGGTTTTTTTGCGGCAGTAGTGGTAGTGTATTAATGATAGCAATTGGAATAGGTAATTGGTTAAGAAGGGCTTTGCCGTCGTTTGTGTCGTTTGTGTCGTTTGTGTCGTTTGTCGTCTTTGTTGTTAAAGAATCATACAAAAAGTCTCTTCAACTTTTTTACAATTAGTCAATCGCACGTGAATTAACTATCGCTTGTATTCTATTTGTGTACATATGTGTAGATAGTTGTTTTTTTACTTTATATTTTCTTTTATACTTTTTCTTCTTCTCCTATATATTTTTCTCTCTCCCTTTCCTTTACACTTTTTTCTTTTAAACTCGCTTCTTTACCATATACACTTTGTTTTTCTCTCCTCTTTTCAAATCTGATGGTGATGGTGATGGGGTTTTCCTTTATTGTGAGATGCACTTTTTTTTTTTTTTTTTCCCTCTTCTCCCCTATTATTTCTCGTTACACCATTTGATTCTGCTGGCAAGGGATCTCAGTCCAATGACTGATTAGTATAACAACACACAGTTTTGTATAACATTTTCATACACCACACAATAATTTAAATAGTTGATGCATGCGATGCACGTTCATCTGGACGATGATAATAAGCTGTATCGTCCCTTCTCTTCTATTTTCTTAATTCTTGTTCCGTGTGTATAGTCGATGTCTTCTTTTGTTTGTATGATATGGGTTTCATTATGTTGTATATTCATGGTTATATAAATATTTCAACGTGGAATAAACTGGACATTTTCAAACACATATTATGAGTGATATATTGATATACGGCATATATTAATATACAATATACAATATATATAATAACGGTTGTTCTGTATATAATAATAATGGCATATATTGTATCATATATGTTATTTTATATTAGCTAATTATATCCATGGCAGTATATTTTTGATGTATATTTTTATAGTTATATTTATAATTATCTCATGCCCACTGTTGCATAAACAAGACGCTGATCAGGAAAAAAGTTTTATTTTGAATAATAATTTCCTTTTCGATATTAACAGTGGGAAATATTTTGGTATTGGGTAACTTGTGTTAATGATTGCCTAATTTAGACATAAATCCGTAGAAAATACCTGATCATTATCAAATTATGTTGGTGTAATGTTATTATTATTCGTGCCATCAATTTTGATAATCTGCTGATGATCCGCAGACAACAATGAAAAAAAAAAAAGGTTTATTAAACTAAGCTTTAGTGTACCATGACAATAAAGTCGTACTCTATCGGAAAAATAATAATTTAACAAATAGCAAAGTTGGCAAAAAATTTTTTTTGTATCTTGAACATTTTTAGTATGATTCAAACAAAAGAGAAAAAAATTTTCCCCCCTACGAATCAAGAATTTTTCCGACTACAGAGTTGTTTGATGGGTTTATATAACATCTACGAGTTACGACTCCATGATGTGTGACGTTAACACTTTGAGAAACGAGTAGACCAAACCTTTTATTGCTTTCCGCATGCTCTTTATAATTGCTAGAAAAGAGTAGAAACAAAAAATTTTTTTGTTTTTTTTTTTAGTATGTGCCACAGTCTCCCCGTTGGTGAGAAATTTGGGCGCAAATAAAAACTGTATGGAAACAGATGGTGTACAAAGTAACGATTTTTCGACTATGCCAACTCTGGCTAAAACACAATCACAAATTTCTTACGTCATCTAATTTAACCCAGAAAGCGAAATAAATTGCGGTAGCGTGCTTCTTTTTTGCCCGCGTTCTCAAAGATTACATGGATAATGTGCGTTTTTCACGTGAGTATGCATAAACGGTTGGGTGAGAAAAGGCCAATCTAAATTCGATTGCGGTTAGGCTGTATTGCGACCAAGTATCGTGCACGTGCATAGCCTATCATCAATGTTATTAAACTAAACATTATCGACTGTGCTAAAAATGTTGGCTATATCAATATGCGTTACTCACATGAATTACGTACAATTGTTAACCGAAAAGGCTCTGAAAAATTTATTCAAGAAACACAAATGCATATGAAGCCGTTATCTATAGGCATGCCATAAATAATTATAATAATAACTTAGTGCATCTAATAATACGTCATCTATGCATGTTGGTTTGGACAATAACATCTGCAAATAGCATCCTCATTGGTTTTATATTTTTGGCAAGATGCGACATAAGCGGTTGCTTGTTACATTTTTGGTCAAAACCTCACCCATTATATTCTATCAATAAATACCAATACTTGGAGTATCATTGATTGCATTTATCTATTTACCGCAGAAAATATTTCCACTGCTGCGCAAATGCGAACGTAAAATTGAATAATCCATCATTGAATATCAATGTCAACACACTGTCTTGCCGAGACTGGCGCTGCTAATATTATGCTGCAATCCAGTTTCAGTTGTTTGCTGATACCGCAGGTTACTTAAATTTCAAAGTCAGAATACTAATTGACAGGGTTTTGTATTACTCATTATCACAAGGCTATTTGTTGAATGCTCGTAATAGAATGCAAAGACAAAAAAGTCGTTTATGTTAAATTCTACCACCTTAAACTTTTTATGTGTGTCTGTAATTTATAATACGATGCTAACAATAAGATAAAAAATATGTTAATATTAAGATTTGTTCAAAACATAACCAAATTAGGTGATAGAATTTATCACCTTAAACGTCATTTGACATCATTAGGTTCTCTAGAGCTAGTCATGCATCGAGAATTATAAATCATCCGAAATTAACTATACAATGTTTTCAAGTCTCGAATAAAAAAATACGCAGACGCATACACAATTGCACAATACATGAGTCACACGTATTCTTGCACAAATACTTTTACGTCAATTGCCAAAACGTAATCTTATCATAACGCAGGCTTGTTGAACAATTTTATATACTACACCTAATATTGACTGTAAATAACCTACGATCATTTCACTGGTCAAACCAACTTGCATGGATAAAAGATTGGATTTTTATTAAAATGATAGGCTGGCTTTTGTGTTTGTATTCTTTCACCAGAACTACTTATAACTAAGTCTAAGCACGCGTAGTCGCCAAATCATAATAACGCATCTCGTCGCTACTCACAAATGCGTATTTCGTCGTAATCATTGGATCAGAATAAATAATTTTCTAGCAAGTATTTTTCTACAATACAAATTAGTTGGTTTGCATAACTTTTTTTAACCCAGAAGCACGGTAATGTTTTGAATACGTTTGCCCGTTTAATTAGCTTTTAAGTATAAAAAATCCTCCCCAATTTGCTACAATTGAATGCTGTACTCAACTGCATAATCACGTTTCCATGTCTTTCAAAACAACAATTTGCTGGTTGAAAAAAAAATAAAATAAAATAGAGAACATTTTGTGAAAAAACAAATACATTCTCTCTGCCTGATGTATATTCTATTTACTTTACCCTTAGTTCCAATAATTGTTGAAGACATCATACCTTCACAGCACGCAATATGTATGTTCGGTTAAAAATCTTATATTTAGTATGCTAACTTCTGTTAATTTCTCAATATGATTTGTAAGAATCTTCTTGACATTACAAAGTGGCCGGCATTATGTACTGCGTTACAAACAACCATGTCCGCAATATCCCGAGATAGAGATGTCGTCTGTTGATTGACGGAGTTGTTTGTCTATTATTACTACTACTTAATCAAGTAAGAGTTATGGAAGCACAAGATAATCTAATTAAACCTTTGCATTATTAAATATGTCACAACGATAATTTAATTATTAGATAATAATCCTTCCATCGACAATCCAAAATACCAATTGGTTTTAACGGGTTTGGTGTTAGACAATAAGCCTACCTGAATTGGGATGGAACGTAGGGGGTTTTGAATAGTGATAGTAAATTGAACCAGATGAACCCCCTGAAATATTTGTGACACTTTATCAGTATATCGACGATCTTTAACTTGTCCATTATGCTCTATATCAATATAATCGTATTGCACTTTCCTTTTTCTCTCCTCTTCCTGCACTTTGTTGTGTTCAATTCCTGCATCTTAAATGTTCGTCCAACACACTCGCTTATTGTCTTTCCAAACAAAAACCTAACACATCTTTTCTCCTAGTCACAATTTAGTTGAAACTAGATTAGCCCAGTTAAATATCCGGTTTACCAGGATGACCAACTTGTAACACTAACCTGCTACACTTAAACCCTAGTTTTCACCTGATTGTGTTTGTATAAGTATTACGTTATGCAAAGAAAGATATCGATGGCAAGATATGCATATAAATAGATATGTATTAGATGTTAATAGATGTTAATTATTCATAATAATAATAAATTATGTAACTGATAAGCAAACCGTCTGTAATACAAGTACCACGGAAATATTAGGTCGGATTTTCCGTCACCTACAATAAGATACGTCATCAATGCAAAGTGCTATTGAAAATGATCATGTTGCGGCACGTCATTGTTTAAATCAAAAGTGAATTAATATATCAATCACACATAGAGCAATGCTTACCAAGCTTATGAAAAACCGTTAAAATTTTCCAGCCGCACTCGATCATGTTTATTAGATAGTTACAATCCACGCGAAAAAAAATGTATGGTTAATGAATACTGTATATTTTTCACCGGAACAATCAAAATGTAACATAGTTAGAAGGGTTGTTTCTTCCAATGCTTTCAAATATAATATATATTTTATATTTTTATTATATGTTTGGTTTTTTTTTCACTAAGACAATAGCGATAATTTAACTCATTATTTCATTGTCAAAGGAAAGGCAAGCAAATAGTTATTCTTATTAGAATAAAATAATTACGTGGTTAACCGTTGTACATTACTATCAACTGTCGGATTACAATTGTAGTTTCGTTGAGTTAGTTATAATAATATTTCAGAAACATAGGACCGCATCGTATGCTCACGAATTTCATTTGCGATAGCTATTCATGCTAACTTAATATACAGTAAAGTCCGGTTTAACGATTATCAGTTGAACGGCTACTGTACATCAATAAATCTATAGGAATAGATTCACAAGATTGTACAAAACAAGAAAAAATAATACATAGTCAACTCAATATCCTTATCGTTCGAATTGTACCAGACAGCTGTTTGTTCGATATCTGAGACATCACCTTGAGCTTAAGTCAGAACATTATTGTTGATTATATCACCCGATCTTAGACATAGTAGCATATCTCAATTTATATAGTCTTTTTTTTTTGTTTTGTATGCCAGATTTGTCTCAACGCGCCCTTTAAATGTGTGGTCGGATTAGACAAAAGATCGTTATTATACTTGGTAGCATGCTATTAATCAGCATCATCATGTCACAACATCATTTGCACCTGTAGCAGTGAGTCACATAAGCTTTATAAACTGACTTTGATGTGTACAAGAACAAGTAAAAAAAAAATTCACAGAATTTGGGCTGAAAAGTGTAGAGATATGAATTTTTGAATTTTTTTATGACCGAAACCGTAATATATCTAAAAGTAAAGTATTTGATGTTTGAAAAATTTGCTAGAGGCATCTGATCGAATTAACTTCTCGCACACTATATGCGGAGAAATTTTCAAAGCGCCTGTCCTGAATTAGGGGCGATAGGATACTTATGACATCGAGAGGCTGGGATCCTTCGCCAGAAATACGCGTTAATCAACAACAGGACTGTACAGACGTCTCGTAGCGCCTTAAAAACACAGTGCGGTGGTTATTGAAAACTAGTTCAGTTACGTACGTATCGTGATTTGTTATTCAAACATATTTCCAATGCCATCACGATACTCGAAGAATGTGTTAGTCCTCTATGATTTGCAGGTCAATTATAAACGATATTCCCTATTTTAATATGAATCCCCACCTTGACTTGGGTTAGGGTGACATCTGTTGATAGAAGAGCATATTGTGTTTCAGTGGCTTAGAAATTACATTCCATGCAGTGTCTTCATTCGCTCAACGCCGTTATTGGTAAAGTTAGGATGACTTCTCGAGATCGAGGTGGGAGAGACGTATCGTTTGAGTTGCCATCAAGAGCCGAGTCTATTTTGCTCATTTCGTCGTTGTCGGATCGAAGTTTACGGTTTTTCCGTCTATAATGACAGGCCGTAAAAAGTACAACTGCAATAAATAAAAGACCAGCAGTTCCGAAAAGTGCACTTGCGATTGTCTTTGACCCTTGGGAGGCAGCAGATACGGGTATAGATCCGGCTGTTATGGCGGTGTTTGAGGAGGAAGATGATGGGGCTATGGAAGTTGGTGTGCTTGGGTTTGTCACATTAGTTGCCAATAAATACCATGTCCACGTAATTGTATCTAGTTCGTATACACTTGTATCGTTATCTCCTCCTATTCCTCCAAACACAAGCATTCGGTTTTCAAAAAGAACTGCCGAGTGTCCCAAGCGAGCAGCTGGACCCTTCGTTCCATATGTTACCGGTTGCGACCAAGTAAAGCTAGTTGCTGATGTTGCTATCAGTAACCATAATGAATCATCTGATAACACGATACCATTCGACGATACACTTCCACCACCTATGAGCAAAATTATCAAAGAGAATTTTAAGGGAGGAGATTAAGAAGATTTTTATCGAATATGTCTCATTAGAATATGTAAAGCAGGGACGGACATTGACATTTGCTAACACTTTGAAGCATTACCAAATATAATCATTTGATCTGCTTTGCACACTGCTGTATGTCCAAATCTAGCACTAACGAGGAAATAAAAAAATAAAATTAACACGTTCTTTTACATTTTCATTTGGATAAATAGTTGCACAATGCTATGAGTTTATGTCCATCCTTATATAATCCCACATACCTTGGCTTATTTGACACGGGCTGATCAACTTGGTTCCATATTCCTTGTGAGACGGAATAGGTACTGAGCACATCTTGCGGCTGGAAATCGATGCCTTGGCCACCAAAGACGGCGATTACGTCGAACTTTGATAAATAGCAAGCTGTGTGATATGCTAATGGTGGGCCATTGGCACGAGATGTCCAAACGAGAGTTTTTGAGTCCTGAATGACATGAGATTATGATGAATAAGATTGATATTCATGGATATTGCATATATATCCTACTCTGCATTAAAAAATTTTTTCAATATGTGATCAAATCGCGCAGCCTTCCTCAACCATTATTGATGTATAATCCCACGCATCAACCCATCACTCGAACTATTCATCTTCATTAAACTCACCAAAGAATACAGCAAACCCTCAATAGCCTGTGCTTGATTTCCTTGCAAATTAACAGCAAGTCCAGCGTATCGATATAGAATATCATTTACATCTGTGAGTGTTACACCTATGGGGAAATCTAGCGGCGGGAATACTAGTAAAAAGAACAATTAAGGGTTATTCTAGATAAATTGTGACAAATGTATATGTGGCCTTATCTCCTTCCCCACATAGTTATTACAAAAAGCCCAAAAAACGAGTTTCTTTCTCTATTGTCATGCCCAACCATCTCGGTATCAATATACATAATCGTGAGCAGTGTAAATAAATTTGAGCTAAACGACATGAGCAAATGCATCGACGCAAATAAACTTGCGGGCACACGATCAAGTCACATATCCCCAATCACAACATACGCACAGTGAATCCATCGCTGTTACTAAGTCCAACTGACTTTCCAGACATATCATTCTCATGGTATGTAAGATTGAATCAACTGACCAATTATTCCTGGTCATCATCATTGTTCTCAACCCTAACACCAACAAAACTTACCAGTAGTAATCTCTTGCCAAGTTTGCTGCATTAAATCCAAAACTGCGATATTGTTTGCAGCATTATAGTTTGTATTTGCCATTAGGACGAACATTTCTCCAGTTGAGAATCCGACACAGGGCACGAACTTTTGTGGGAGAGGTATTGTGCTTCCGGCAGCGGCAGTTATGCTAGGCTTATACCAATTTAAGGATACTATATCGAAAACTTGGACGTCGTTAGTTGCGGCGGGATTCGTAAAAATGTCAACGGATGGAGAAGTTACGCCGCCGAAGATGACCATCCAAGTCGATATAAGACATGCGGAATGACCAGCACGCCAAGAAATGTCAGTTGTGGGTGGGCCAAGTGGGGAAGATTGCGCGTATGTGAAAGAAAGAAAAACGAATAGGAAGAGAAAAAGGGATGGATGAAGGAATAAAGAGAGTAAATCGGGATTAATCATGAAGGTCAAAGAGGATTTCAGCCTTGACATTTTTTATGCCTCTGTGCTTGATCATTAATGTTCGTTTGTTGCTTGTAAAAAAAGAAGTTCGATGTCTGAAATATAATTTGCCTAGAATAATATACACATTAGTGATTGAATGTCTGTCATTTATGCCGACAATGTGCTAGTCGTTAAAGCTCAATGCTGAAGTGTTCGTTCGATACAGTCAATATGGAATTCCTTTGTACTTGCCAATGGATAGTTCGTTATGGTCTCACTATCAATTGTAATTATATATGATGAGTAAATAAAAGATGTAATTGATAATATGAGAAACATCGCATCTTATTTGGTTGATATCTGTGGATATATGCTATGACTATGAAATTGACAAAAAAGTTTGTTGTAGCGCAAAGATAGCGTAACATTTATGTTTTTCTTACCATGAGGATCTGCATTCTAATCGACACTTATTTACGCCTTATCTAATATTAAGGGTGAAGTTAATTCTGTCAATAACGCATGGAATACACCTATTCCAGTAATGTTCTAGTACCGCTATCACGCCTCGAGGAGTACAGGAAAACTGAGAATCAACTGCAGGTATGGTTACAAACGAGGTCAATTTACAATGTTAATTACTGCCCATTCAGAGACCCAAACTCTTTTTGAATAGACGTATCAGGGAACAAATAAACGCTTTGAGAATTTTCCTGCCTAGTGTTGTCACCTTGTAAAATTTCAGTTCGATCGGATGTCTCCAAAGCTACACGTCTTCGACATAAACACATCTCCAATCGATTTGCAACTTCCATTTCATATCAATATCTACATACTTCTTGAAATATGTGGTCACAAAATCGTCAGCATAACATTTACCAGTATCATCGTGTTCCACTATTATTTATATTTGTAGTAGCAAGCACACAGTAATCTGTTCTGAATTTATATAAAATGCAGAAAATAAAAAGTCGCGCAAAATCTGTTTTTCAGGTAAACATCCGATCGCCAAGATAAGAAGATGAAAAAGTTTATGAAGCGGGCGACGAAAGTGAGGATGGGTGTGGCTGGTGACCTTTCTAAATCTTAAACTCAAATTTTTTAATTCCCTTCCCATTAACATTGTTATTGAGCATTTTTGGTAAGTTAAAAACATATTAATATAGAAGTTAAATCATGAGGTAGATATAAATCGTACGAATGAAAAAAAATTCGTAAACTTATGCGAGAATTGGAAAATGCAAGAGAGAGTTAATTCGTCGGAATATTACAATAACTGATCAAGAGAATGAAATCGATAATTTAAAAATCCAAATATCAAATTTACAAAAAACAACTCAGATTGGAGGTGGTTATTGATAAGAAGAATAGTCAATTTTCTGAATATGAAAAAAATATATCCAGCCTTAAGAAAAAAATCAGCAAATTAGCGTGTGACAAAAAATATCTCTAGAAATGTCTTCGCTGTACGGGCGATGACACAACCCTTGCATCGATTGAAAGTCTTTATCAATAATCTACAACACTTTCCCACCACAACACTAGGAAATACAGTTAGGCGGGCTTTGAATAACATTACAATTAATCTCGAGATGAAAAACATATTTTAGAAAGGTAACTCCAGGATCTGTGCAATACCACTACGTCTACAATTCATCACCATCAAAATACAAATTACAACCCAAATCAACGGCTGGCACAAGAATAGAAAGAGCGAATAAAGCTACCCTCGACAACGGGGCATTGTGGAGAACAATGCAAATATGTAAAATTCATGGCGCGTGTGTGAAGAAGATTATAGAAATGAAAAGGTTTTCTGGAAAGTAAATTCTGAAAATAATAAAACCCGATTATTATCTGAAATTTTTTGCTCTCAAAATTCTTTGCAATAGGTACAAAAATAAAGCCCAACCACGTGCTATTTCAAAATTAGTTCGTGATGCTAATTTGGAGTTGGAAGACCAAATTAATTTTTTAAACCGGAGAATTTGATTTACGGAATAATATACCGCCTTATAATCAAAACATGGCAGCTTTATCTGATGTTACGATAATATCAGCACCAGATCTCGCCCCAAACCCGCAATATACAGGGCAGGAGCCACCGGATAATTACGTTAATAAAATCGAACAAGTTTTTTCATATGGGATATCCTTAAATATTGATGAGTTTAATGATGCAGTAAATATTAATCAATATCTAAAGTCCAAAATGTCTGGTAAGTATGCACCAGTTTCCGCACAGTATCCTGCCGGTACTGACATTAACACTCCTGCCTTATTCAGAAATTGGATTAGACACAGATATGAATAAATTCGGTTCTAAAGCTATAAACGGAGATCTTTGAATACATTTCCATTCATTCCGGCTTTACTAACTCCCTTATGCCTTTTGCCAGAAAGTCATTAGTCATTATACCGATCGTATTTACCGCTGATTACATTCGTCTTTGTTGATGGCATTAATGACATTAATTGCTTTTATAGCATGGATGTTACCAGTGGGATTGCGCGCCACCTCAATGATGTCATCTACACAAAGTGATCTGCCTGAATCTGAGCCTGACGTCTGGGAGTTTGAGACTTCAGTATCGGAGTGGCTTAGAAGTGCGGTTTATGGATCTGGCCAGCTGCCATGTAAGCGATAAGCACAGTTTATGGTTACTCAATAATTAATTTTTGTGACTTTTTTTTGCAGGCAACCTGGTGGTATATTTCGGATGCTTTAACGTCAGAAGTTGTGCCAGACATGCTTTTGAAAGAGGAGTTTGTGGAAATAACTTATAATTCCATTGTTGTTAAGGATTGACTGGACTGTGCCTGATGCTACAACAAAAGCATGTCTCCAATCCTAGCAACATGCCACGGAATTACTTATCTGTTTCATCATCTCATTAGTGTGCCACATTGTGATTCTATCTCAATGCAAGGGGAGGTGTGAAAAGTGGCAAATTGATAGGATCCACGGAGCTATTACTATAATACAATTATGTAATGTTAAAAAAATTGGAAACATCAACCCTTTTCCTGATGAAGATTTTGAGCCCAGCTCGGATCTGTTCAATAAGTATAAGGAAGATATGAGACAGAAGGATGATTATGATTACATACATCATATAGTACATATTGAGAACGAGGTTATGGAATCAGTAATAAGTTTATACTACTTTTCTACTAACATTCACAAAATTATGCAATGTGGTAGCTTGTTAAAGAGAAAAGAATTGAGCATATACAATATTACAATACCCACATGCATGAGCTGTAGCAGTATAACACGTGATTTTTCTTTCCTGGAATAGTATCACAATAAGTAATAGTGAAAACCATTTCACCCACGAACTTGCATTGATAAAAGCGCTTGTTATTGTGCTAAACAAAATAATTAATAACGTCAACTTTATACTCAACGTGCAACGCAGCACTCATATTGTTCTTGGCAGAATTGAAGACGTTACGTTATATTATCCGAAAGCTTACTTATTACTTCTCAAAATATTATTTATTGTATAAACAAAGACGGATAATTTGCTGTTTGATTGTAAAGTACTGTATACTAAAAATAATAGAGAGTTTTCTTTCTCGGCAACCAATAACAAACATCCAATAAGTTAGAGAATTTTTACCTTAAGAATAAGACAAATCAATAAATTAATTCTCGGGTTTTCAGCGCGTTAATTTTAGTCTGGATTACAGTATTTTTGTCAACAAAACTCATTGCCTGATATTAATGCTATCAGCGAATGAATTTGTGGTGTTTCAAATAATTCTTGATAGAAGATACTGTACATGCTAAATTACGTGTTTGACAGGGGAAATTGTTGCAAATGTTTACGTTATTTATTAATCAAACTATTTGCAAAATTAATATAGTAACGCACTAGATTAAGGTCGAGGTAACGACGTTTTAATATATTATTTTATGATAAATGCGATTTGTAAATGTATTGAAATGCCAAACATTGGCTGATAAGCAGATTCTATAGCGGTAATACGTACGTATATGTAAAATTATTGAGCAAATAGGACGGGTTTATAGTGTGTTTTTTTTTGTTGGAAACATGAAACATGTATATAGGTATATGGAGAAAAATAAAATAAGGTAACCAAGTTTGACAGAAAGGCATTGTTAATATTAATTAGAGCCATGCGTCTCCGAATAGTTTGGATTAGCTGTGCCGTTAGCAATTAAAACTCGATCTGTGATACCAGTGCGGTAAGCAGTCACTTTCTTCGTCGAACGAATTCAAAAACATGTTTACGGTACAGTATTTTCGAAAAATGTAGCAAACAAAACAATTAATCGCATAAATTTTTGCGTTTCGTGTGGGTGACAATATGGAAAATAATTAAAGAGTACTATATATATTTGAACAGAATATCTACTTTTATATTATGATGTCAGCTTATCATGTAAACGATAATATTTTGCGCAAGTGTGTATGCGATGAGGTATAAATCGGGATAGCATAAAATTGATGTTGTTAGTTGTGGACTCGTACGTCACAATTTAACAGGTCTTTGTCATTATTGTGCTAGTTTACGTGTATCTACTTTATTCGCCGCAGTCAGTTAGGGACACGTTGCACATCAAATTGTTACACGTAATCGGAAATACTTTTGATAACGAGGGCTTTTCTTCCCTTTGTCAAAAAAACTTTGTGTTCGCAGTGCTAAAGTAAACATCGAAATCGGAATAAACCAAACTTGTTGCTTGACTATATCGGTAAGCTAACGTACGCTACGCAATTATGCAGACACGCGTATAGTACTCGAGCAGTAAATTTAGCATTTCGGCTTCCTTATTATTACAGATAGATCAATTAATGTCTGATTGAGACAATGCATACAAACAATATATACGACTAACTGAATGCGTATGAACGTTGGAAAAAACATTGGTAAAAGTTAAGATTGATTATTTTTTGAACGGCTCGTCCGTTGTAATAGACCAACGATACACAAAGTTCTAATGTGAAAATTTTAATAAAGAAAACAAGAAACAAACCAGAATTTATCATTTTGTCCTACTTGAAGCAGCGTCACCAGACCATGGCGTTCTGTGTTATCATCCCTATCAATAAATACGGATTACAGAATCCACAATGAGACGAACGATATACGGCACAGTGAAATTTCAGCGAGTGAATCTATCTCGAATCCAATACTAAATTTGGACTGGGCAACGTCAGCATTTCCACAAAACATTTACAACCATCTGACCAAAAGGTGGTAAGCTTGAAGTTTAGTAAAAAATTGAGTATGGAGAGGTTTATGTATCGTCTGTTTCTAAAGCTTTACAAAATCATATTGACGCTCGAATAGGCATATTCTTATTTGGCATAGTTTCGATAAAATTAAAAAGTACAATTGAATCTCTATAAACGATCACACCGGGAAACCCGGATTATAAATGTCTTCTCTTATATAATCTGTACTCAAGATTGTATAACCAACTACATGTAACATTATATTATTTGTAAATGTAAACCTAAGCGTTCTACAGAATTATTTCTCATATAAGAGTCGTTACGTATATTAACGTCCGATTCAGATAAATTAAATACTATCCGCATATGTCATAACAAATGCAACTATTTTACCCAGTCTGCGTTTAGTGCAAGAAATAGGAATTGAATTATCTATCCAAGATCGGTAACGTCAGAGTTTGTTATAAAAAAGGGGATCACAATCGATAGCATGACTTGAAATTTTTGGCTAGTCTATTTAAAGTTCTAGTTTCAATAGACTATATTTTTAAGTTGTCATTTTCACATATTCTTCATGAAAATCTAGGACTGATTCATACTGAATAGATAAAAATGGATAACCAATTTAAGACAATTCTTATAAACTCGTTAGCAATTCATGGAAATATTTGTAGCGTAATTACTAAAAAAAAAGTCTATTCCGACTTAACCGCGTACAAAGAGTCTATCAAAAACGAAAAAATTTCTACAGAAAGAGATGTTGTCATGTTATATTGATAAAGTGAATAATAAGTGATATCCTCGTTGTGATGTCTACACACCCCCTGAAGTATAAATACTCTTCGTGTTACCAAATCGGTGACCATTCAAATTAGCTTAGCTGCAAATAATGGTAATCGTGCATATTAGTATTAGGATATTGAATCACCCCGCAGTAATTTTATATTATTATTATCACATATTAATATTAATAATCTTATTTACCATTGTTTAGCGTTATTACTAAGATAACGATGAATACAATGTTAATGATGACAATGGTAATGAAAGATAATAGTAACAGAAGCGAGCACAAATAATTGCGGTTTGTTAATGTAAAAAAAAAGGGGGTGATATATTTTGGCATTCATCAGTTTTTGAATTCCTCTCTCTCCTTTCTCCGCTCTCCTCTCCACCTGCCCCTCCCCGAAAAATCGTAAGTGGCACAGTGGACATGCCGAAACAGCGAAAGACAATAACTATAATAATATCACAACAGACACATTTGATTATCATCCTGCATGTCGATTATGGCGCACAGTCAGTTCCATCCACCTCCTTCCCCCACCCCGCCTTTATTCCAAAGATTACAAGTTGAAGGCGGGAATACCAGCAGTTTCCACTTGAGGGATGTATGTAGGGGGGTTTTACCTTTTATAATAATAATTAATATAGTATTTGTTACAAACTTGTGTTACAATTCTTTATTAGCATTAAGATAACGTATCGTTTTATAATAGTTGTTATTGGTCAGTTATTTATTTGTGTTTACCTTAATTATCACCAATTGATTAACGTGGTTTGTAGATATTCATATTACACATCTGTTACATAACGAGTTACAATGACTTTTTCTGCCATCGACGCATGATTTCAATACTCTTTATCACAAAGTATACAATCCCATATAAAGAAACTGGATCCGAATATCAATTACATCTGTCTCACTCTATAAACACAGAATTCTGAGATTTTCTCGGCTGGCTCCTTTTCTTCTTGTTTCAACTTTCGCTTGCAAAGGAACAATACAAAATTATGTTTGAATAGGAAAAAACAATAAGGTAACTAAAGCTTATGAGGAAATCAAACAAGGGGATGTGGTCAATGACCCGATATATTAACAAAAGTCAACGCGGTGCAGAGATGATATATATATTATTTAAAAGTAAAGAAAACCAACTCTAATATTCTAACAGCACACAACATAAAATTACACAGCAGCTGTAGAACTCCCTATCCCGAAGAATTAAGAGTAAACTCATCCAAGTTATTAAAAGGTATGGCCAATGTGGTGACTGATATCCGCCGCAAATGTTCTTTTCTCACACTACCCCTCAACACGTTCAATGTTACCAAGTGCTCATATAATATCATTCCCCCCCCATAGTATTAAAGAAACTAATCCAAAATGGCCACAGTTGGAAAACCATACAGCTCTCAATTGCCTGCATTAAGACAAAATCATTCCCTAACCTCAAAACTAAAACCACCCGCCCGCTTTACCAAACCTACCACGACTAATACACTTGCGTCTACTAGAACCGTCGCAAGACAGGCGAAAACTGAATATAATGAGCAACCACCCGTTAGACAAGTGACGCCGACAAGCACGCCTACAAAGTCCCCTCCTCCCGCATCCACGCCGACGTCATCCAAGCCTACCATTACCACCACCAGTAGTCGACTAGTTCGACCAAAAATCACCCGGAACATATCACCAATTAGTCCGTCTGGAGCAAACTCGGACCAGGAATCTGTATCTTCTTCTAGCACCCAATCTAGAAGTACCAGCACCTCCAAAACTAGCTATTCAAACGTAAAATCTCGTGTCGGTTCACTCGACAACATCAAACATGTACCAAAAACTAGCGGAAAGAAGGTTTATTCAGAAAAGCCGGACTATTCTACTGTGAAATCACGTATTGGTTCGTTGAACAATGTAAAGCATAATCCAAAGGGAGGTGATAAGAAGATAGTTGACGCCAAGATCGATTATTCGAATGTCTCCTCTAGAATTGGTTCGTTAAAGAATATCAATCATGTGCCAAAGGGTGGTGGGAAGAAGATAGTCGACGTCAAGATCGATTATTCAAACGTATCGTCGAGAATTGGTTCCTTAAATAATATCAATCATGTGCCAAAGGGTGGTGATAAAAAACTAGTATCGACCAAGCTCGATTATTCGAACGTCTCTGCTAGAATTGGTTCATTAAAGAATATTAAACATACGCCAAAGGGAGGTGATAAGAAGATAGTGGACGCCAAGATCGATTTCTCAAACGTATCATCAAGAATCGGTTCATTTGATTACATTGATCATGTTCCGCAGGGCGGTGATAAAGCCATATTTCACGATCGCGTCAAGTTTAAGAACGTTCAATCACGTGTAGGAAGTTTGGATAACATCAGCCACGCGCCGACTGGCGGAGATGTAAGAATATTCAGCGAAAAGCTATCCTTCCGCGAATATGCTGCTCCACGCATCGACACCGGCTGTAATTCGACGTCAACTGCATCAATCTCACTCAGCGAATGTTCATCCCGTCTCGATGCCGAGAGTCCGATTTCGCCGCTCGCCCTCGACGACGATAACACCGATGCTTCTCCTCCTTTCCAACTCGATTCCTCGTCCGAATCCTCCTCTCGTGACGGAGAACTCTTCACTCCGCCTCCGTTGAAGGTCGCTCTTTCCCCGATCGTTGAGGCTGTCTCGGCTGAGGATGAAGATCCCATCTCGGAAGACGAAGTAGGACAATTATCCGAGACCGAATTAAGTTTCGAGGTCAACATCACGCGCAAGTCTTTACTGTTGGCAGAAGAAAGAAAACTGATAAAAGTGAAAGAGCAGGAAGAAGAAGCGGAAACGGAACATGTCGAACCACTGTTTGTCCCAGAGCTGGAGCAGGCAGTTGAGGAGTCTCCTAGTAGTGAAGTAGCTCGGGAGATGAGTTTTGAGGAGAAGCAGGATTATCTGGGATCTTGGATATGACATCCCAACAGGAGTAAACAAGAAAGAAATATAAAGAGGGGACTGTAAGGTAAAAACAAAAGAGAGAGAGAGAGAGAAACAAACGTTTCCATGTAGTTTTGCTGCGTGAGTAGTGTGTTGGCAATTTTGTAAATTGGCTGGGTTTTGTAGTTTTGTGACAGTTTTTAAAGAACTGGAGTCTTTCTATATCATCTATACATTTACTTATTCTAATCTGGTTATTCTGAATTATACGTTCACGTAACACTCTTGTAATTCGGTTGTTTGTTTGGGTTTACGCTGACCGCGTTAGTAACATGGTAAATACGTGTATATATATATATGAACATTTAGCATTTGGTTTGTATCGCGACTTTCAAATATTCTGTATTGATTGCATCTGTTACATGTTGATTCACAGCATTTAATAAATTTCATAATTTAAATGTAAGATCATTTCAGCACTGTAATGGAAATGTTAAAACTCAGTATATATGCGCGCAAAGTTCATTACTTTGATATCCCATTGGGGAACTAATATCACTTTGGGTAAAATAGCAAGTAGGCAACTGTTGGACGTAAAAATGAAACGCAACACAAAGGCACTTATTTCACATTATGCTACAAGACGATAATGTTCTAAAAAGAAAAAATAACAATTTTGTTGCTATTACGGTCGTCGGCATCCCCTCAAATGGACAGTTTCTCCGAAATCAACTATATATTTACATTTCGGCGTCGGCTTCCATATATACAATCATTACATGACGACACGATTTTATTTGAGAAGATGATGTCGAACCGTACTGCTGATGCGCAGTGTTTTCTTGAGAGTCAACGCTCAAAGTCATGACCACAAAGTTCTGGGATTGAGTGTACCGGACGAGTTGACACAATGCTGACAAGAGTATGAAGGCTAGCTAATTTAGTACGCAGTAAATTAAATTTGCGACATACATCTCAAAGCGGTTAATGCCACTACTACTGATTCAAACTTTCTCATAACTTTTAAAGTCAATGGGAAGATGACTGTTGCACAGTATATGCAAATTAGAAAAGGCTCAGTATAAACAATCACAACACCTTGCCTTAAAAGGGCGTTGCAAAACGAGATACTACACATGTTTGTCGTATCTTACCAAAGTAAAATAAAGAGCACGCTCCATATTAATATAAAGTTACATAATTCAACCTCGTGTGACTACCAACAATAGCAGTCGTAGCAATTATAATTAGAAAACTAAATTCGTCAATACCCGGATTGGTTAGTATTAGGAAAAGGGGTATCCGAGAAGCGAGAAAGAATTTATTATATTTTTAATTGTGTTTATATTGTTGAAACCCGTATTGGTTATAGAACCATATTTGATATATTGGTTCACGGTATAAAATTGGGAGTTAAGTACCTAATTAGTCAAATAATTCAATTAAAGAGCAAAATTAATCTGGTAATTCTTTATTCATAGGCGTGAAATAAATCTTTGGGCGCGTAACTAAGAAACCGATTTCTCATAATGTAAGTGTCCCTAAACTACACTCACACAAAGTAGCGCAACATTTTGTATCCGGGAATATAAAAACCGATTTGGATAAATACATTCACAAAAGACAATGAATTTTTTTGCATTGTGGAAGGTGTCGCTTCCAAGAAAAGACTTGGCAAGTTTACGTTTTGTTTTAATAGGTGCGAGTGGCATCTGGAAGAAATTATCTTGCTTCTTTGTTTAGTAGGGAAAAGCTGCTGGTTATTATTTAATAAATCTGCTTGTATTTTTAGTGCAATACATATCATTATACAAAAACGAACGAGTTCTCAAGTCAACAGATTCAGTTTCTTTCCCGATGTTACACACAATCTTCAATTACTAACAATACAAATGCACCTAATCGTCGCTGTGAAGAAAAAAATTTAATAACGCAAGAGTCTCGACACATCTTTTTTAAAAACATTACATGCATAAATGTTGCATCTTGGCGTTATCCTTTAACTATCAAAACTATTTCGACCAATAGCTGTCTGATTAACATTTTCAATATGTGCCAAGTGATGCAGACCGTCTAATAGTCGCATTTGCAATGACCCTGTTTGGGTGACCTAAATTTAGAGCAAAGTTGCGTGCTCTAAATATCGCGAAACGAGCTTGTCGCTGACGTTCTTTATTGTATGAATGATTATTAATAGACTGTTTGATGTCATGAATGAGTACAACTATATAGTCCGCATTAAAACATTACTTGTTTTCTCTTTCGGAGAAATTGGATGGTTTATTCTTGATTGGATTATTTGGTACCTTCTCATATCGCACGCCCTATCATATCAATTTTTTTCATATTGTGTCAAGATTCCACCACATCATCTCCTGATTGCGTCAAATAACAAACAAAAGCACAACCAACCCGCATTCTGCAATCAAACAAACCAAACAAAATAATACATTATATTAGTTGTACATACCATGAAAAAATCAGTCTTGGGATACGTCTTGGCTATATGAACGATTCTTGATGGTCTCAAACACACATGCTAAAAGAATATCCGATCCGAATAGGCTTGACGCAGTGATGTTCAATACACATGGTTGATTCCAGTCAGTTATTGTCTAGATCCGTTATTTCTTTTACCAATCGGGTTCGATTTCCGCAACATTTTAACCACATTGAGTAGTATTTTATCCTGTTCTAGACGATGGAAGCTTGCTTTTGTCTTTTACGTAACATGGATGTGTAATAGTCAATTGAATCACGTAGATCCCCATAAAATTACATTACATCCGACCATGATGGCTATAGAGCTTTATCTGCCATAGGATATGACTTTACCCGATCGTGATACTTTGGTAAATTTTATTTTTTGACGTATCATTTTTGACGGCATGTTTCGACGTTTAAAGATTTATGGGTAACGTGGATTGCTTCATATTCACGGCGGCCAATTGATGTAAATTCCCATTTCGAAAAATTACTTACATGGCGAAATACAGACAGTAGAAATTTAAAAGATTTTTTACATGTTTAATAGCAGATAATAATAACGAGTATTTCAACTACGAGATGTCACACAACCTGATATGCTACTATTATTATTGGCATAAATATAGTCAGGCTATTATTGGCATAAATAAAGTTACTATTATTACTATCCTGTTTACGTTGTCGTTACACAATCACTAGGATTTTGATAATCATTAACAATGATAACGTTGCGTTAACCCCAACCATTTGCTTGGCATAGATGCATCACATCATGCACAAGAACATTTATTTCCATTCTGATACAAAAGGAGGCTTGCAAGTTTTGAACTCAAAGATCAAAATAGCAATTTTGAGCCACGGCACATTTTTTTATTTTTACCCCCTCTTTTGCCAAGGATTGTAATGATCACCATTACTATATTGATTTTTAAGTTTAATCGGAATGGTAACCCGTGCATCGCATAACAGGTTTACACGTAGAATCGGGACATACAAAGAACAGTTCGCAGTTTTTGTATAAAAAGCGAAGCACTGCGATTGAACGCTCACATTCTTTATCACAAGAACATCTGGTTATATTTTCCAGCAACTGTTACAAATTATCGAATTCTTAGCAATAACGCAATTTCGATTCCCCCCAATCAAAAAAACCCAAACCACGTATTTTATATTGTACAGCCAAGATGTCACGCAAATTGAAATACATTGCTATTCTTTTCTGCGCAACAATTCTCCTTCTGTCGTACTCGTCAACTCTAAATGTTTCTGCGGAACCTCTACCACTCTTTGACCGTCGTCAAGGTGGTGGCGGTGAAAGTGGTTCTTCTTCCAACAGCGGCGCTGCCACGGGTGGCACTACTAACCCTACCGGCGTTACCGGCACTGATACTGGCGCTACCACGGGTACTGGTACCGGCACTACTAACCCTACCGGCGTTACTGGCACTGATACCGGCGCTACTAGCCCTACCAGCGTTGCCGGCACTAATACTGGCGCTACCACGGGTACCGGCACTGATACCGGCGCTACTAGCCCTACCAGCGTTGCCGGCACTAATACTGGCGCTACCACGGGCACCGGCACCGACACTTATCCTACTGGCACTAATACTGGCGCTACCACGGGTACCGGCACCGACACTTATCCTACTACCGGCACCGGTACTGGAACTACTACTACCGGCACCAATACGGGCAGTGCCACAACTTCCGCAACACCTGCTGCTGTTTCTACTAACGGCGTTAGCTCTTCATCCACCACTACGACAAAGGCTGCTGCACCTTCCGTCTCTTCCAGTTCATCTTCTGGCACGACAGGATCGTCAGCGTCAATTGCTGTGTCACTAGGGATCGGGTCTGTTATGGTGCCAGTTTTTGCTGTTCTTGTGCAGCAGTTTATGTTGTAGAATGGTTTGCAGGGAGAGAGGGGCTTATTGTTATGGTTGCACCCTTTCTTGTTGTTTTGAGCTTTGTAGCATGTTGGTATGATTAGAATACGTATTTTTTGTACATAAAAGTAATAAAGTGTTTATTTGTTGTTGAGACATTGTTATCCAAAGTTGGTGCGTTATTAACCAACCTTATAATTATACCTCGGGTAGTTACCCATTGGTTACTAGTTGGACACTGGGAAAGCTGACAGGCTCGATAGCGAAAGACAAATTGTTAGCATTTGTTTATGTAATGGAAACACACATGTTGTGATGTTTAGAAACCATGTCTCTAGAGTCACCTTCACTGTAAAAACTATTTTTCCATCAGCTGTATTGGAGCGGGTTGTTACAATATTACCCAGTTTCCTCAATCTGTTAATCACATCATTTCTATAAAAAGTGTATTCAATAACCCCATGTGCATTTTGGCGTGTAGTACAAAGGGTTTTAATATGCACGTAATATTTGCTAATACCGATCGATGATAGGACAATCGGCGTAGGAATAGTTAATTGACAGAATATAAAGTTAGCCATGATCCACCAATTTTTGAATTCCAATCATTCGAGCTTGCAGCAGCAGGAAAGGCAGTACTTTCATTCTTTTGGCGGCTAATCCGTTTTCAGTTGATTTACTAATACTCCACCAATAATGCATACAAACCACAGTAGCTTATAGTTGGATATTTTTGTACGCTTTTTTATTAACTTTCTTTTGGCTGCAAACGTATATACTCAACCATCCACTGTGCGGGCATTGTCTACTAGACATTGTCACTAACACACGTCACGCGGGCCCCTCCCGCACTTTGACTTTTATCTTTTAAATCCGTTACCAATTAACAATGCCCGTATCCTCACCATTAACATTCCGTTCCTTCACTTTCCTACTCTTAAAATTAATTCCAACTCTTCTCTTTATTCCCACACGAGTGCTTTCCACGCTCATCATTTATTCCGAATCGCAAGCCGTACTCGGAACATTTTCAAATGTAGATTTCGTGCTTGCAAACTCAATTAACTATGGAACAATTAAAGGTCGAATAGCAATAGTATCGTTTGTGAATAATACAACAGAAAACCCTTGTCAAATAGATCCGTTACCGGATGATGTAGATATACTTGTTGTGCCATTCGAAATAGCCTTTAGCCGAGGATGTAGAAGTTATTCTGATATTTTAAAGGAGAACGGGTGGTATAAAGAAGACGGTGAAAATCCCGATACTGGTGGCCAAACTGATACGCCACCTGCAGTTGCAGAGTTGCTCTCTACCGAGACTTCGTACGAGACAGTAACCGGTCCTGATGGGCAGGTGACTACTAACACAAAGATATCTACTGTCACCATCACTTCGACTTTTGCACCTGGATCGAAGCCTACCACAACTGTTCCAGGCGCGCCAACTTTACAACCTACGCCAACGGCAGCGGGTGTAGTGCCTACCAACGCCGTTCCATCAATAGTGAGTCCTGTTACAGGAGCGGTTAATAGCGCGGTTGGAGGCGTGAACTCTGCCATTGGAGGGATTACTACTGTCGTTGGAGGGGTTACTTCTGTTGTTGGAGGGATTACTACTGTTGTTGGAGGGGTTACTTCTGTTGTTGGAGGGGTTACTACTGTTGTTGGAGGAGTGGTTACTGACGTTCAGAGCACAGTCTTACCGACTGCGGTAGCCGGTTTGACTACACTTGTACCGAGTCTATCTGTAGGGTTGCCAGCACTCAAACCGCCCTTGAAGGAAAAACGCGACATATATAATATGGCGCAAAAAATTCTCGTAATAACTTCTGGTAATGGTGGCGTACCCGGATTAGACGAGATTTATGCTGGAAACAGAAAAATTCTCTCTAATTCTATCCCATCGATTAGTCTTGTCAGTCAAGATGATATGACTGGAATCAGAGGATTGGGAAGTATAATATATACGGGCGAGATTACTTCAGGTATGCATAAAATCCAATATATTAAAACGAATACTATAGCGATTTTTGTTAATCCGATTCCTTTTAACCAGATTCTGGGCCATGGGTTCGCCTTGTTCAGAGTACTTCATGGATAGTATGGTCGTTGGGTATGGGTGTTGGATATTTTGCCATCACCACGTTTTGTCTGTATTGTCTGGTAAAGACTTATGGTCGAATAGGCTTTGTGATAACAAATCCAAAGTACTGGATCTATCCCGGCATTATGATTGTTTGTATCTGTAAGTATAACTGATAAAAATATTTAAAAGTATCTTGCCAGCCATAATGTCAAGTATTCACAATTCCTTCTCCCTACTACAATCTTTAGCCTCAGCAATAATTCTTGAAGTGAGTCCCGGTAGCATACATGAAGCCCGCATACCATTGATCGGTTATGCTTTCATGATCTGCTTCAAAAATTTAATGTTGTTAATCATATTCATTGTTGTTGAAATGATATGGAAGACAGCCGCCGAAATCATGTGTCAAAAACATAATCACCACACATTACTCTCTCGTAAATTATCGCTAGTATACACCTATCTTCTCTACTTGTGTGTTTTCTGTTTTACGACGGCATTCGTCGTGCGCATGGTCTCTTATTCGCACGAAAACCTTCCATGGGCGATGCCAGCAGTGAAGATGGCTTTTCTGGTAGATTGTGTGTGTCTAATTATATTGACTGTGGAGTTTATAATATTCGGAATGTTTATGGTTACCGCGTTGAAGAAAAAAGTCAGTAGTAGTGCCAAACAAAAATTGAGAACAAAGACGGCTAAAAAGGTCAGTTAACCGAGCTGGAACTCTTTTCATAGTACAAGTCATTCCAAGTATTAATTGAATTTTTTTATAGATGTTGGCGTTGATGGTATTGCTGGTAATTGCGATAGTTTTTAACATATGCGCATCTACACTGTCGTTCTTGCCGATAACGCCAAAAAACTTCTGGGTATCACAGGTAGATTTGAGTTACACACGTTAAAATCGGGTTACATAAACTTGAATTACTAATACTAAATCTCTTTTTTTTCCTTTCAAAAAACAGTCAACACAAAACATAGCAACCGCCATAGCTGCGAGTATAGTAATATTTGTTCTTCATGATTCGACAATAGGCCGCTGCCTTCCGAAAACATACGCTGCCTTTGAGGAAACTGGAGATAATTCAATCACTAGCCAAGCAAATCAAGAAATAGAATGTACCACAATAACTCGTACCGAGGGAAGTGGGGGAGGGGATAGTTAGAATGGAAAAAGTATATTCTTTACACTCCGATTAAGCATTCGCTTTTGCTTTGGGGAGATGGTATTTGTCAAAAAAAAAACGTATATAATTTAATAATATTACAGCATAGACACGGAATCGAACATATAGTACCGAGAGTATTAGAATGATTATCTCTTGAAGATGTGGAGATACGTAGTATTTTTTTTTTAATTTGTATAGATATTTACGATAACGTATAACGTATATTTTAATTGTACAGTGAACCCCACGAATGTTTGGCAATGCGGCTAGTATAAAGAAAAACACATTGTTGTATGAACGTATTATACTAATACGTACAAACACTATTTTTAATTAGATACAGTACACGCAAGAGAAGTTTGTATTTGTTTTTTTGTTGTTTTCTTGTTTTGAATTTTTGTTGTTTTCTTGTTTTGGATTTTTCGTTTATTGTCAGCCTAACTTACACTACAGAACAAGACATCTTTGTTATTAAAACAATTGACGATATAAATTCTCAGACAAAAAAACTGCGAGTAAACTTTATCTCTCCAGTAAAAAAAGCTTATACATATTCAGTTCAACTCACAATATATAACTCATGCCTATTTTAATTGAAAAACCAAATTCCGTAACCATGTTCTATCATGCCCCAATACGTTTGAAGCAAAAAGATTTTCTGTTAAAATTTTCCGATAAAGCTCCCCATTCATGTTTTCTTATATTTTACTAAAGTAGTATTGCGAAATAATTAGAAAAGACAACTTTTTGCCAATTTTATTAAGATGAGACTTTGCGCTATAATCCTTTGCACTAGCTGTTAACATTGATACTTAAACTGGTACACAAACGCGATAGCCGAGATTACAGAAACTGTTCTTGGTGCAATATTGAGGTCAGGGTAAGTTTGGTTAATCCCAAGTGCGACTAGTCCCAGATATGTTTTCTGGCAAGAAGCGTATTGCGAATCTCAGTAATGAAAAAAACAACCTCTTATTACCACGCATAACCGCCAGTCAACGGTTTGAAAACCATTTTATTGTTTTTAGCCGAAATATTCAAATACAGTTATCTGCAAAAAAAAAGTAATTTACAGCATTTTTTCTATAGTTTATGTATGGATAACTTTCCTAATTTTGGATGTACTAACCTCATGTAAAATACAAACAAAAACTTGTCTCTAGTATTATTAATTTTACGTAATGTAAGTTTAATCTTTGCCAACTTTGAGAGAGTTATTCAAAATGGCTCGATCTAAGCAAGAACATTTCTAAAGCAGGAAATTATGCAACACTTTTGCACGAATTCCACTCAAAAATATGCTGGAATCCCAAAAAAGCGTAATGGAACTAAAAGTTCAAAAACTCGTAATTATGGTTGAAAAGTGGGATAATATTCTCGATAACCTTTTAATTACTTTACTATGTTCAATGGAACAGCACTATGTAAATTATTGCAGTATTGAAAAAAGCAATGAAAAAAAGCTACATTAATAGAATCTGTTGTTTTCAAGCTTTTAATGTTATATAATGTTTATAAATTTAGAACAATTTAAACAGTTGTTATTTTTTTTGCACCCTACTGGATATCTTGCTCGGATTAATATTCAAACACTACGTAATTCGGCAAACTTTCTCTCGGCATCATTTTCGAACCATTCCAACTGCGACCTATCTCCAAGAAATTCACAGTTTTACGCCTTGTCGCTTGCAGATGTTCATGTAATTGTGACTGGGTAAGTCAATTTGTGTAGCAATCTAATTAGAATAAAAACTTACCTCGTTCATGTACTCCACATATTATATTAATATGTCACGTTTTACCATGGTTCACGTGAAATTAGAACCATTGGTAGGAAATGTCTAAATTTAGTATGCATCACACGCAAAATGGCGAGCACGGACATACTGTTTCCTTTCTTCTATCTCACTCTATCTACACGTTATATTTTAACATGTCTTTCGCGGAGGCCCTAATATCATCAACAACTGTCATAATGAATGAAATAGAATCATACAACGCGAACAATGAGAACAAAATCTCCTACATAAGCATTGAACCTAGTAGTGGAGTGACCACAATTTGTTATGAGAACGGTCAGATATTCACATTTGACGACGACGACGATGACACCAGCATCACTACAACTAGCGACAGCGACAGCGATAACGACAGTGCTAACGACAGCGATAACGACAGTGCTAACGACAGTGCTAACGATAGTGATAACGACAATGGTGTTGTCGGAAAGCAGGCAGCGAAACAGACGATCACGGTCCATCCCGTTGATTATGATAATTATAGAGACCACATCAAAAGACATTAGCCGATCCCGGCAAATAAATTGATATTTGAACGTGGAAACTGCGTAAATCACAGGTTAGGGTTAGGGTACGGAATCTTGGAGAGAAGATTTTCCATTAAGTAAATTGGAAATAAAACTATGCGAAGCATAGTGATTTTGTCGTGGTGGTACTCGGAACAATTGTCTTCTAGAAAGATAGCCTTTTTTTCCTTGTTAGGTTTCCCCATCTTCGTTTTATGTAATAAGGCGGATGTTTGTATTTGTCTTTAATGTCGAGATTTGATATTAGTTTTCTAATAAAGACAATGTTTTGTATTTATGATTGCAGTATTACTATTGAGTCCTGAATATTATGGTAATAACTGTCGCGTATGATAACATCACGTGTCCTACTTCGGTAGAAGGACTTTTGACTTATTGCGATCGGACAGGATATGATGCCTGAAAAGTTTTTCGTAAAGGTATCTGACTTCGCTCAACATTGGTCACTTTGCATATTCTCTTCTCGTTCCAATATCGATGCGCACGTGCTTCCCTATGCGAAGGAATAATCAATTATTGGTATAAGTAAACTATTGTCTTTGACTGCTTTCCTACTGGTGGGTATGGTGATCCTTTATTTTCCCCGAGAGATTATTTCAATTAATATTATTCTGAAAGCTGGCGAGTTCGCGATTAATCTTTACTAACATTTGTTGCAGTACTTTTTTTCTTCTTTTTTCTTCTACGTAACCAATTTTGTCTGTATCACTGTAAAACTTTCTGTCAAAAGGTTGTTCCGTCTTATTGGAAAACAAAAGACAAGAACAATAAAGGATCCATTAGATAGAAACCAACCCCCTTCCTGTTGCAGAGATAATGTATTCCGACAGTAACTTTATTTTCTAAACAAAGATAAATAAGCCGTTTAACTTTATATGGAAAATGTTATCCAATTAAAGGGTTTGTGATGACCAGGCGCACCTGTATTCCTTTATTTAGTACGGATGGCGTAGATTGACAAGATAGTATTACCTTGAGGCTTTTTATGTTCTCTGTTTTCGATGGATGCATAGTATACGGAGATTGTAGTTTGTTGGAGAGAAAAGGCCAGTAATGTTTCAAAGGCCTTTTCATCTAAAAATTGTATGACGGGTCAAGGTCGACTAGTTTTATGAACGTCACTTCCAGAAGGGACTGCCTCTTTCGTATGATATGCAAATCTATATTCTTTAAAATAATATATGCTAAAGTTTTTATCACAAATGGGTCGAACAGATTGTAAATTTTCTCTTTTTAAGTAAACTACCGTCTTTCATAAGACCGATATTCATTACTCCAAACGGTTATGTCTAACTCAAGAATCCGTTCAATAGATCCGTTTCTAATTTCTTTCCCAGTACATACAGGCTGACTTGTCTGATCTTACAATGAGGCGATCGCAGCGCTTACCAGATTCTAAGAAAGTCAGTTTTCTCATCCAGATAGACTACTACTTTTGAGCAAATCCTACGTAAGTTTCAATTTTTAAAAAAATCGGTTGCTCGGAAAGCGTTCTTTTTTGAATTGGTAACCGGATTGTTATTATCATGATTATTAATATTCCTTCGTGCGACTGCTAATTGAAGATTGTTGACACCAGGCAAAATCTTATTTGCCTAGCCTATCACAATGTGGTGGTCACTTTTGGCAGGAGGTGCATCCGCAAGCAACATTGTGCGATGTGACTGTAAACACCAGATATTGCGCTCTGGTGATACATTTTCGGTTGGCGAGTCAAGTACAACCAAACATTCCAGCGTGTAGTGATGGGCATAATTATAATTGTTATAAGCATTACGGAAATTGAACGACAATGACAGGATAATGTTTCAGCCCATTTTTTATTAAAAGACTTGGTCATACCCAGTTATTTCTTTTACTCGCGCTTGCCACGTGAATCAAATACGTACATCCAATTATGGTTACTTCTATAGAAATAAATTACTTTGTTGTGTGTTCCGCCCAATACACCTCCAACTCCCAAATTCGCCCTCATTGTTTTACAGACAAATCCCCTTTCTTGCAAATTGGCGCTTACTTAATAAAATTAGCGCTATCCGTCGGGGATATAAATTCTTCCCTTGTTCGCAAAAGAAGAGTAGCCGATTTTCGTTATAGGTAAGGTTTCATTATCTAATTACTCTTGATATTGTTTATGAAACGCCCAAGTACTAGTGAACACTCGTCAATTGGATAACCTGCTGTCAAATTAAAAGTCGGCCCTGTAGTATAAATTAGATGTGTAAAGATATATAGTCGATTTCCAGATGCATATTTAAAATATATGCATATACAACATCCCAAACATGCATAGAGTGCAGTACGTAACAATTGTCATACTTTTCTTTCTTTTTTTTTCTCTTTTTTTTTTTTCTTCCTTGCTGCACTGTCTGGAACACTGTCTCTCCTGATGGTCCCCAACGGACTTCTTTGACATGGCCAACCCATGTGAACAACCGTCGACAATCGCACACGTTACATTGATTGCATAACTACAGGGGCCGGTTTACCCTATCTTCTGTTGCATCTTGTGTTTACACAAGAGTTGTACACGGCATTTTTAATTCGTTGACGATGTCAATCTCACCTACCGAACGCAATGTGAGCACGAAGAAGTAGCTTACTGGCAATTAGGTTCAGCATTGGGAGGAAGTGGGGGGAGAAAAGGGGGGGGGGGAGTTGTGTATAATCTATTTTTAAACGTTATATCGGTTATCATTTACTCCTTGTACGTATATTCCGCAATTCGTATGCATATTCTTTTGACAAACAGTTTTTAGTTTGGGATTCTGAGAAGCTTATTGTTAAGGGGGGAAGGAGGAGGACGACGATCACAACATTGTGTTTACATGTAATCAAATGCTTTTTCATTCAACTCAAAAATGGTGTATGTACTTACGCCATGCTGTCGTGTTCAGATGGTATGATTTAAACCGTCTAAGCCACATTATTAAAGCAATAAAAAGTAAATACATCTATATACCTATTTATTCATTTATTATATCTATGCACAGTATGTTACGATTTGATTATGCACGGCAAAGTTCTTATAATACACTAACAAAGAGGAATTGTCCAGAAAGTCCTGGAACATCTGTACTTAACAGGGCATTTAAGCTTATAATATAGTCTGTGTTTGTTCAACGCAACACCAACACTGGAATTAACATCAAATATAGCCAAATATGAAATAGGTCGATACGATGGTGATAATGATAATAAAATTGATCATGATAACGTATTAATATGTACACATAAATAAATGTCGTTATTTCGTAAAGATACTCTGTTGCCCCAGTTCGCAGTTTCTGCTTAGACTGTTCCCTGACAGGGGCTCCTACCGTATTGGAATAACAATGTTATTTACGAGCGTGCAATAACGAATTAACATATATTGATGGTTAAAAGAAATACGGTTAATGTTTATACATTAATATTAATCTGGGGCAATTAGCCAGACAAAAGAAAGATGGCTTCTTGATAATCAATACATGCTTAACACTAACTTGTCGATTCCTTTACACAACTATATGCATCGAATGCTGACACGCTGAAGCACGCCTATTGTTCATCCGCTATATACCATTTGTACGTTTTATATGCACGATAATACTGTACATACGATAATTATATATGCGTCGGCACTTTGTATAATAGCATATATTGAGAGCGATGTTATAGAATAACGGGACGATCTTTATAATCTGGGAAGATCTCAAGTTACTCGGAAACAAGATTCGTCACCATCACCCAGTCTTACACAATCCAAATATGATACAATCAAATAACAACCTTGTGGAATGGTCTTGTGGCTTTGTTATGAGGATAATTGGTTGGTATGCAAAAGGGCTTGTAGAATAAATTAAGCGATAACAATAAGTTCTGATAAAATAAAAAAATCAATTCAATTGAATACACATGAAATTTACTCTTTTGAATATAATTAATATACATGATACAAGAAACATAGCATATATCGACTATCAACCATCAACTAATAATTGTTCAATTATCAATATCAATAATCGGTCCAAGTGATCGCTCGTCCTGTTGGAAAAGCTTTTTTCTTCCCCTGTGCGACCGGATAAGTTTAGCCTTTCCCTCAGCCAACCTTTTTTGCAACACTAATCTAAAATATCAAGTTCTTTGTTGTATGGGAAAATATCAATATTTTGTAGAACAATCCTCTTTCCTCATAAAATGCCATCATCCCACTCGGTTCAAGCTCTTTGCACCCACCGAAATTCCTTATATTTCGGAAAACGGTTTAGTTTTATTTATATTTATTTATCGTTCTCGTTGCTTCAAGAGATAGCCCTCACTATTTTCTATCTTGGCAACGAACGTGTATTAAACGAAACACGATCATGACTATCGAAACGCAAGAGTTTCCTCATGGAGACTTTTACATCAAGTCGGCAGCTTCTCCCTCCGGAAATTCTACGACTGCCGCACCCGCTCAGAATTTAGTTATCGACATTGAGCGTGGTGGTTTTGGGGGTTTCTTTGGTAATCCCAAGACTAACGTCCAGCGTCAAAAGAGTAATACTGATCACGATTCAAATCAATTATGGAGATACGACAACGGCTGGCTAGTTAACAAGAATTCGAACAATGTCCTCGAAGTTGAAGCGGGTAATGTGTCTGTTTTAATTTGATATAGATGCCAAGTTTTAGATGTAGATTGATATTTAGATGAAAATCACATGCCTTCAATTTGAGTTGATGCGATTAGATCATGTGACTGTGGAGAGAATGTTTTAATGCAGGGGGTTATATGAAAATATGTAAAAGTATTTGTCCCCACCCCATGTCTATTTTGTTTATATGTGTATATAATATCCCACCATGTAAATAAATTACAGAAATAGTTTATCACAAAAACTATCAACATTAATATCCAGACGCCTACAATCATAACTATGATCGGGGAATATCATCTAGCCATACTAATAACATTCGGGTAGATAGTTTATTGTCGTAAAACGTCCCAGAATTAGTTAAATTGTGTCCGCATTTATAGTCATAATATAATCTCATTGTCATCATGATCATGATTGTTTGATTCACCTACTTGGCACTCATACTCTCTGTGTTGGTTTCGATAATCTCAAATCAGGCAAACCCGGTAATCGCCTCGTCCTTGCCCAACGAAAAGCTCTCGTCAATGCCAACAACCAACGATGGATTCTCACGAAAGAAGGTCATATCGCTTTACAACAAAATCCGCAACTCGTGTTAGAAATCAAGGGCGCCGTAAAAGATGCTGCGCAAATCTTGTTGGCCGACACTAGTTCAAAAACTTTCGGAAAATCTAGCAATTCTGCAGTTTGGGTAGTGATACCTACTAGCACACCTAAATCTGGTATGTGATTTTTGTGCAGTCGGTCGTTTTATTGATTTCCTAGCCCGCATTGCCCGTACTTGATGTAATTCGATTTGTTTTTCGGTTTAGCCAATGCTATCGGTGTATTGAGAGTCGAGTTTGTTCAAGCAAAGGACGTTTTGAATGTCGATAATTGGGTTCCTGGAGGTACTAAAAACATGCGTTTCATATATCATCGTGTGGTCAAGGGAAGCATTACGATATTCACAATTCATGCGTTTATTGTTATTAGGCAAATCCGATCCTTATGTTCGCGTCTTTCCATTTGGAAGCAACAACATCATTGCTTCTACCAGAGTCATCGACGATGATTTGAATCCCGTTTGGAATGAAGTTCACTATCTGCCAATAAAACAAATTAACGAGAAATTTATATTCGAGCTGATGGATTCTAACACTTTTACAAAAGATAAGACTCTCGGCAAGATAACTTTCCAAGTTACTGATGAACTTGTCAAATTCAACAAGGGCGTATATGTAGGCACTGAGAAAGGTATCGACAGGTAAAGTCAAACTTTCCCAAATTGCACGAGTCACCCGTTGTCGAATTCAATGTCTCGTTTCTCTAAGACTTTTATTTTGGTCAATTTTAGATGGGAAAAGCTACCAAAGAAGGGACAGCTTCACTACCGCGCCAAATTCTTCCCTCTATCAACTCTTCATCAACCCGGCCCAGACTTTCTTGAAAATCTTCGCAAGAAACCATATGACCTATCGGCATTCTACACTCTTCTATTCCATCAAGAACCAAATGGCAGTTTCTTGCCGTCAAATGGATTAGCCAATTTGTTTGGTTTAGAAACAGGAACTCTACTTGTTCAGAAATTCAAAGCCGAGTGTCAGAACGAGAAGGCGCAAAAATTGAGCGAAGCCGTTTGGGTCACGAGTATGGTCATTTGGTTCTTGAAACTTTTGTTGAAAGACTATCAAGGCGAGTGGAGTGGTGTCTATGATCGCGCGGAGCGATATATCGGTACCACAGTTAACAATTTGGAATTGGAAGAAGTCGTTTTCATCGCTGGTGGAAATGCTGTTAGCAAGCTGTTTAACATCTCGCTAGATCAAAGTATGTATAAAGCTGTTGCTATTAAATCGTAAAATTTTATGCTTGAAGCTTGGACAACAAAACTTATCATTTATCTACTTTTAAGGCTCTTTGCTTACGAGGCCATCCCGCAAAACCGTAAAGGTTAGCCACATTCGTCGTACCTTCCAGTACCAAAACAGTAATGGCGCCTTCAGGATAGACGATGACTTGGCCAAGATCATTGGTTTCAAGAATGCAGAACATCTTCGTACTAGCATTAATGAAGCAGTTTCCAAGCGCAAACTAAGTTCAAGGATAACTCAACTCGAAACGCACGTCTGGGTTACTGTTTTCGTTCTTCATTACTACCGTTACGTGGCTATAGATCACCGAGAAATTTGGATTAACAGCTATTGGTCGGCTTACCGATGGCTTTGGGCCCAATTTGGAAACAAGGAACCAGTTGAAATCGATGCATTCCGCGTCGTAAAGGACATTGCTATTAACCATTATTCTATCGATAAAGAAACAATAGATCTTGACATTACCTGGGAAAAAGAAGTTTCATCGCAAAAGGTTGACATCCGTGAAGGCAGAACTCAGAGTACACGAGAGCTTGGTAATTAATTCGTTGATTCGATTTTTTTAAGTAAATTGCATCAGGTACTTGAGAGTTTACCTCCCTTCCCCTTTTTTCTTCGATCATGTTTAACAGTTGCCAAGAAGCTTCTTGGTATTGCACGTATCCACATTGTTAGCGCAAAGAAACTTCCCTCGGCTGATTGGTGGTTCAGTGGTGGAAAATCCGACCCATACGTTAAGATTACCAATGCACAAACCGGCTGGCAGCTTGGACAGACGCAAACCATCTATAATAACGACTCACCGCGATGGAACGAAATCTTTTACATTCCGGTATACGAACTTAACAACAAATATACACTCAGCGTTTACGACTACAACGCATTACTCAGCGACACGCTCTTGGGTCTTTACAGTCTGGAATTGAAAGATTTTGTCAAGCTTTGTGCGGATGGCCATATCGAAGGCAAGCACTCTGACAGATACGTGGACCTCAGATACAAGGGATCTAAGAAAGGACAATTGCACCTTATATGTGACTTTTATTCGTTCACCGACTTTGACGTGGATCATGGAGTTAAAATTGACACCTCCACCATAAATATTCGCCACCTGTTCCTTCTCATTACGCTTCAGCGAACAGATGGTTCTTTCGTACTTAACAAGCGCTTGGCGAGACTGTTCAACTTTTCATCCGAGGCTGAACTTATCACTGCATTTACAGCTCAAATTTCCGACGACGAACAGCTCAAGTTACTCGACAGGAAAGTCTACACCGCAGTCCTTGTGACTTCGTTCATGAGAATCTTATTGTGGAAACATAGCAATGAATGGATGGGAAGCTGTGCAAAGACGGAAGAATGGATCAGCTTAAATATAAATGATGAAGAGGTTGAAGAACGTCTATATGTTGCCTCTAATCGCTTCGTGATTGATCTCTTTAAATTTGATCAATGGGAAAGCGAGGAACACAAACGCGTTGTTGTCACTACGACTCAAAAAACAATTATCACTCGACGTACCGTTACCATCCGCATCGTTCGCCGCTTTCTGTCATATCAAAGTGAAACCGGTTCGTACGAACACAATCAAAAAATCACAGAATTGCTCGGGTACGAAAGCATTGACGAGTCCAAGCAACATTTGGACGTACACTTTTCTTCATACTCAAAGGCAAGCAAGGTTAGTCATGAAGTCCGTATCACCGCGATCATGCTTTGGTATCTACGTTACGTGTGTGTAGACCATCGCGCAGAATGGGCTCAGTCATATGTAAAGTCGCACAAGTGGTTGTCTGCTCAAATAAATGACGCCGCGGTCGAAGCAGAAGTGCTCGAGGCAGCACGGAAATTTGTCATTGAGAGATACGAAGTCGAAGAAGAAGCTATTGAAAGTGATAAATCCTTTGAACTTATTTTCACGAGTCAAGACAAGATAACCGAAGAAGACCGTAAGAAGTTGGCACGCAAAGTTGAGGAGGAAAGTGAAACCAAATCTGATAGTATAATCGGTATTATCAGACTAAACATCCGTCGTGCAAAGGACCTTTCAAAGAGCAGCAGTCTTTTTACAACAACAGATCCCTATATCCGTATTATCGATGGTTCCGGTAAAAAAGTTGCTACCACTGTAATAAATCGTTCTACTAGAAATCCAGTATGGGAAGAGGTTCACTTTGTATCCGTTTATGCTCCGAATGAGAAGATCAACCTGGAAATTTTTGATTCGAACCTCCTGACCGATGAAAATCTTGGACACTATACCCTTGATATTTCTGGTTTTGTCAAACAGAATGATGAGGGAATATTTGAGAATGGCGAATTCCCAGAGAGTTGGGTGAAAGTTCAGCTTCCCAATGGCAGTGGCACTCAAGGCGAACTCCAAATCGGAGCGAAATTCTTCTCGACAGCTCTTATTCTCGAAGACAAATTCATCTTTTCGCCGACAACTGTCAACGAGCGCTTGTTTTACATTCTCATCAGCTGGCGAAGACCTGATAATGCGTTCGAATTTTCGTATGGCCTTGCGCGGTTTTTCAATTTCACTTCGGCCGAGGAATTGCGAGATAGTTTTGGAGGCGCTCTTGCTAATGACAAAGCTCTTCGCTCCCTTGATCTTAACGTGTGGTCAACCGCTCTTGCTATAGGATACTTGAAGATTTTCTTCTGGAACTTTGAAAAGGAATGGAAAACTATCGCGGAAAGTTCGGAACGATGGATTAGCTCTCAGATTTATGATGTGGATGATGAGGATCGTCTGTTTGACGTTGTACGCAACTACATCTTGCAAAGATTCAAGATCACATTATCTGATAAACAACAAAAAGTTCTTCAAACAAGTGGTATGTGTGTTGTTATATGCATAGTTGTTATTACTGTATTCGAATTAACATTTATTAACTTTTCCACTTTTTCGTTTTTGCAAAAGTCATTACGGGTAAAATTATTACGCGCAAAACCATTACCATCCGCATTGTTCGCCACTTCTTGACATACCAGACTACGGAAGGCCGTTACAGCCTTAATGACAAGATAGCCGCTTTTTACGGCTTTGAAAGCACGACTAAGTTTACGGAACATTTACGAAAGCACTTTAAATCTGATCGCGTCAAGAAGGTGCACATTGATGTCTGGGTTACGGCAGTCACTTTGTGGTATATGAGACTGGTCGCTGTTGATTATCGAGCGGATTGGAGTGAACGATACAATTCGTCCTATGTTTGGCTAAAGAGACAAATTGACCAAGATGCTCAGCTCGAAACGGAAATATTCGAATCTGCAAAGAAATGGGTAGTTGAGAGATACGAAGTTGACAAAGAGGCTATAGCCGCTGACGACAGTTTTGTAAAGGAACAAGAGAATAAAACCAAAATTATTGAAGCAGATAACGAAAAGAAGATAAAAGAAGGTACTTTCTTTTTCTTCAATTTGAACCTTAAGAGATTTTTTTGTCTTTGACATAATATACTGACGGTTTGAAAAATGTTATTTCAACAGGCGCTGTAATCATCATGACTCGTCGTCTTATTACTCTCAACTTTGTCAAGAAATATATTTCGTTCCAGAAACATGATGGGCAGTTCACCGCGGACGCCGCCTTTGTTAAAATACTCGGCTTTGAATCTCGCAAAGACTTTGAACAAGACATTAATGTCTATATCAAATCAAAACGCGTATCTGAACTGGATATCCACGTTATTTCCACTGCCGTTACTCTCTGGTATTTACGCTTGGTTGCCATTGATCATCGTAATGAGTGGCAATCAGTCTACGAAAAATCATCCAAATGGTTATCGGTGACCATCAACGATGCGAAGCTTGAGCAAGAACTACATGAATACGCCAAGAGCTTTGTCATTGAGAAATACCAAGTCGATAAAGCTACTATTAAAATTGACGAAGTCTACTATAGCGGTAAGCATCTTGGTTGGAATATTCGAGTTCCATCTTTTCGGTATTTTATTAACAGCGTACGTTTATTGTAGGGAGCAAGAATGTGACTTCCACTTCCGGCACACAAGTTGCCGTAAGGGATGACAAGATCGAGGTTAAAACTACTGTCACAAGGAAGACTATAACAAAGACTCATATTGATACGACCTTCAAACACCAGCATAAAACTGGCTTTTTCATAATCAACAAAGAACTTGCCGTATCTCTTGGATTCAGTAGCGAAGTAGAACTCCGCACAGCAATTACGACGTTCGTGCAAAAACATGCCAAAGGCAAAGCTTCTTACATCGACACCAACGTCTGGGTTACCGCTTTTGTTCTCCACTATTATCGCTTGGTTGCAGTTGATCACCGCGCCCATTGGCAGTCCCAATATGAAATTTCGTATAGATGGCTGATTACCCAGTTCAAGTTTACAGAATCAATTGAAACAGAAGTGTTCTCGGTCATGAAATCATTCACAAAAGAGCGATACAGAGTCGACGAGGAAGTATTGAAAATTGATGCTCAATTCGAAGAATCTTTCAAGGAGAAGAAGAAACTCATTCAATCTGGTAAAGCAACCACAGTTATACAAGGCTCAGCAGGTGTGTATAATGCATATGTATGAAGTAGTTTATGCGTGCCTTAGAAATACTGACTCTAACTAAATCTATCGCAGCTCTTAAACTTCTTGGACTACTCCGTCTACACATTGATAGCGCGAAGAACGTCAGAAACGCCGATTCTTGGTTTGGTGGTGGTGCCTCTGATCCATATGTGAAAGTTATTGATTTAGCCACTGGATTGGAGTACGCGGAAACTAAAGTTGTCTACAATACGACGAACCCTGTCTGGAACCAAGTCTTTTACATTCCCATATACGACGCTAGCAAGAAACTGAATCTCGTAGTCAACGATTACAATGCCTTCTTCAAAGATGTCTTGTTGGGTTCGTACACTCTTGATCTTAAAGAGTTGATCAAAATCAAAGCTGATAAAACAATTGAGGGCAAACACTTAGAGAAAGCTGTTGATCTGAGATACAAAGGTGCCACCAAGGGAAAACTTCAACTTGCCGCACAATTCATTTCCTTCAGCAGCGATTTCAAAGAAACCAAGAAATTAGACGTTACGTCAGTCAGCATAAGCCATCTTTATCTTATCGTTACGCTACAACGCCAGAACGGATCATTTGAACTCGATAACCGATTGGCTGTTCTGTTTAACTACTCAACTGTCGATGAACTAGTGCTTTCATTCCATTCTACAGTCGCATCTGACAATAAACTCAAATCGCTTGACAAGTCTATCATACTCTCAGTCTTTATTTCTTCGTTCCTCAAAACTCTTTTGTGGAAACACAGAAGTGAATGGCTAGCCTTCCATGCCAAGACTGAAACGTGGATCAGTGAATCAATCAACGACGTGGAAGTTGAAGAACGAGTATACGCAGCAGTGAACAGCTACGTTATCAAGCATTACAGTATTACTAAATGGGAAAGCGACGAACACAAGCGCATTTGTGGCGTTGTAGTTGAGACGAAATCAGGAACGAAATCAGAGACGAAATCAGAGACGAAAACAAAGACAACCATTATCACTCATCGCACTATCACCATTCATCACGTCCGCCGTATTATTTCTTATCAAAGCGAATCAGGTTCATACAAGCTCGACACTCATCTTGCAGGATCTCTTGGATTCGAGTCAATCGAAGTAGCGCAAAAAGAAATACAGGCCCATTTCTCATCCCATTCCAAAGTTGCCAAACTCGACGTCCATGTCTACAGCACGGCGATTCTTCTCTGGTACTTCCGGTACACCATGGTCGATCACAGAGACAAGTGGGCGATTGCGTACAAGAAGTCATCCGCCTGGCTGAGTGCACAAATCAACAATAAAGAAGTTGAGCAAGAACTTCTCGAAGCAGCAAGAGTATTCGTCGTCAAACGCTACGAGGTCGATGAAGAGATTTTGGAGAAGGACGAATCGTTTAAGGCAACACTGAAAATCACCAACGAGACAGTGTCCGAGGAAGTTAAGAAGCAACTTGAAATTGACGAAGTCGAGGAAACCGTCGTTGCAGATGTTGTTAACGAAGTTGTAGTCGGTGTCGTTAAAATCAAAATTGACCGAGCAAAGGATCTTCTTTCGGGTGGATTTTTCCAGACGACTGATCCCTATGTCCGTATTCTTGACGCTGCATCTAAAGAGATTGCTAGAACGAAAGTTGTTGCGAAAACAAAAAATCCTGTCTGGGAAGAAGTCCACTTTGTCTCAGTTCACGGCGAAAAGGACAAAATTACTCTGGAAATTCTTGACGAAAATCTCTTCGTTGACGATACTCCCCTTGGACACTACGTCTTACATCTATGCGAATTGATTAAACGCAATGCGGACGGCACATACAGTAGCGGAAAGCGTTTGGACAAATGGGAAAAGGTTACACGTCCTGATGGAAAAGGTACAAAGGGTGAGATTCACATTGAAGCCCAATTCTCTCCTACCAAGCTGTCAATCGATGAGCACTTCGTCTTCAGCAAAGACAATGTCGATATCAGTCACTTATACACACTTATCAGTTGGAGACTCAGTGTTGGCTCATTCGAAGCTACCGACAATTTAGCCCGATACTTTAACTTCAAGACTCATCTAGAATTAATTGAGGCCTTTAAGACGCACGTTGGTCAAAACAAACAATTATTATCTTTGGACTTGTCTGTCTGGTCTACAGTTTTGACTATTACATATGTTAAATTGCTTCACTGGAAATTCCGAGACGAATGGGCACTTATTATCAACAACTCGGAACAATGGGTTAGCTCTCAAGTATACGACGTCGAGGTAGAAGATCTTTTATATGAACATGCAAGGAAGTTCGTCATAGAAAGATTCAAGATTACACTCACAAAGGAACAAGAAGTCAGTTTACAAACATCAGGTAATTATAATGAGATTGACTAGAAGGAACTGGTTACGAAAGTTTTAAACCGGCATCTTGTTCGACACTAACAAACATTTCGTATATAGTGACCACGAAGACTATTGTTACGCGCAAAATAATCACTAGCCGAACTGTTAGACGTTTCTTCGTGCATCAATCAGAATCCGGTGCATTCTCGCTTGATGAAAAGACCGCTGCCTTTTATGGATTCGAAACATCGGAAGAATTTTCTGCAAGCTTGAAAAAACACTTTGTCAGCGAGCGTGTGAAGAAAGTTGACAATCAAGTCTGGATAACCGCGGTTACTTTGTGGTACTGGAGACTCGTGGCCGTCGATTACAAACACGATTGGCTTGATCGCTACGACCTAGCATATGCATGGCTGAAACTTCATTTACATAACGACGCTCAGTTGGAAAAAGAAATTCTCGAAAGTGCTAAGAAGTTTGTCGTTGAAAGATATAAAGTCGAGAAGGAGGTATTCACTATTGACGAAAGCTTTGTCAGTGCCCAAAAGGAAAAAGAAGAAGTACTCGAAAAAGTGCGGATAGAAGAAGAAAAGAGACTTGCAACGATCAAGATTGGTAAGCCGTTAAGTAATTTATGTAAATATGGTACATACGGAACTTTTCACTCATCATTTGCTCTACTATGCAGATACATCGGTTAAGGTTACACGCGCTCAAATCAACAAGACCATCGTTCTCAAACATATCACACATTATCATAAAGACGGCTACGTCAATATTAGTAACGAGTTCGCCAAACTCTTCACGTTCGATTCGACACACTCGTTCGAAGCAAGTCTTCGGGGCCACTTCAAGTCTGAGCGGGTTTCCAAGCTTGACATTCGCATTATAAGCACAGCAGTATCATTGTGGTATCTACGCCTCGTGGCCGTGGACCATCGTGTAGAATGGGAATCATGTTACAGACGATCTCATGCTTGGTTGTCTGCTCAAATCAAAAATATTGAACTTGAAAAAGAAATCCATGAGTTCGCGAAAACTTACATTATCGAGAGATATCATGTCGACGAGGAATCTATTAAACTCGATTATTCGTTTGAAGGTATTTTTTTTTCTTCCTCTTTTTCTTTTTGTTTTGCTGAAGAGTTTTTATAATATTTTTGTTCGTAAGCTAACATGTTTCATATTCACAAAGAAACATTGAAGACATCTGGCGGCGGGATTTTTGGTTATTTTGCTAGAAGTATATCCGGTGGGAAGACAGTCGAAGAGAAGAAAACTGAAGTAACTGAAGTGAAGAAGAAAACCGAAGAGAAGAAGACCGAAGAGAAGAAGACCGAAGAGAAGAAGACCGAAGAGAAGAAGACCGAAGAGAAGAAAGTTGAAGTAACTGAGAAAATTGAAGTGAAGGAGAAAATTGAAGAGAAGACGAAAATATCGGTCACTACTATCACAAGGAAGAATATAACAAAGGCTCATATTGATACGACCTTCAAACACCAGCATAAAACTGGCTTTTTCATAATCAACAAAGAACTTGCCGTATCTCTTGGATTCAGTAGCGAAGTAGAACTCCGCACAGCAATTACGACGTTCGTGCAAAAACATGCCAAAGGCAAAGCTTCTTACATCGACACCAACGTCTGGGTTACCGCTTTTGTTCTCCACTATTATCGCTTGGTTGCAGTTGATCACCGCGCCCATTGGCAGTCCCAATATGAAATTTCGTATAGATGGCTGATTACCCAGTTCAAGTTTACAGAATCAATTGAAACAGAAGTGTTCTCGGTCATGAAATCATTCACAAAAGAGCGATACAGAGTCGACGAGGAAGTATTGAAAATTGATGCTCAATTCGAAGAATCTTTCAAGGAGAAGAAGAAACTCATTCAATCTGGTAAAGCAACCACAGTTATACAAGGCTCAGCAGGTGTGTATAATGCATATGTATGAAGTAGTTTATGCGTGCCTTAGAAATACTGACTCTAACTAAATCTATCGCAGCTCTTAAACTTCTTGGACTACTCCGTCTACACATTGATAGCGCGAAGAACGTCAGAAACGCCGATTCTTGGTTTGGTGGTGGTGCCTCTGATCCATATGTGAAAGTTATTGATTTAGCCACTGGATTGGAGTACGCGGAAACTAAAGTTGTCTACAATACGACGAACCCTGTCTGGAACCAAGTCTTTTACATTCCCATATACGACGCTAGCAAGAAACTGAATCTCGTAGTCAACGATTACAATGCCTTCTTCAAAGATGTCTTGTTGGGTTCGTACACTCTTGATCTTAAAGAGTTGATCAAAATCAAAGCTGATAAAACAATTGAGGGCAAACACTTAGAGAAAGCTGTTGATCTGAGATACAAAGGTGCCACCAAGGGAAAACTTCAACTTGCCGCACAATTCATTTCCTTCAGCAGCGATTTCAAAGAAACCAAGAAATTAGACGTTACGTCAGTCAGCATAAGCCATCTTTATCTTATCGTTACGCTACAACGCCAGAACGGATCATTTGAACTCGATAACCGATTGGCTGTTCTGTTTAACTACTCAACTGTCGATGAACTAGTGCTTTCATTCCATTCTACAGTCGCATCTGACAATAAACTCAAATCGCTTGACAAGTCTATCATACTCTCAGTCTTTATTTCTTCGTTCCTCAAAACTCTTTTGTGGAAACACAGAAGTGAATGGCTAGCCTTCCATGCCAAGACTGAAACGTGGATCAGTGAATCAATCAACGACGTGGAAGTTGAAGAACGAGTATACGCAGCAGTGAACAGCTACGTTATCAAGCATTACAGTATTACTAAATGGGAAAGCGACGAACACAAGCGCATTTGTGGCGTTGTAGTTGAGACGAAATCAGGAACGAAATCAGAGACGAAATCAGAGACGAAAACAAAGACAACCATTATCACTCATCGCACTATCACCATTCATCACGTCCGCCGTATTATTTCTTATCAAAGCGAATCAGGTTCATACAAGCTCGACACTCATCTTGCAGGATCTCTTGGATTCGAGTCAATCGAAGTAGCGCAAAAAGAAATACAGGCCCATTTCTCATCCCATTCCAAAGTTGCCAAACTCGACGTCCATGTCTACAGCACGGCGATTCTTCTCTGGTACTTCCGGTACACCATGGTCGATCACAGAGACAAGTGGGCGATTGCGTACAAGAAGTCATCCGCCTGGCTGAGTGCACAAATCAACAATAAAGAAGTTGAGCAAGAACTTCTCGAAGCAGCAAGAGTATTCGTCGTCAAACGCTACGAGGTCGATGAAGAGATTTTGGAGAAGGACGAATCGTTTAAGGCAACACTGAAAATCACCAACGAGACAGTGTCCGAGGAAGTTAAGAAGCAACTTGAAATTGACGAAGTCGAGGAAACCGTCGTTGCAGATGTTGTTAACGAAGTTGTAGTCGGTGTCGTTAAAATCAAAATTGACCGAGCAAAGGATCTTCTTTCGGGTGGATTTTTCCAGACGACTGATCCCTATGTCCGTATTCTTGACGCTGCATCTAAAGAGATTGCTAGAACGAAAGTTGTTGCGAAAACAAAAAATCCTGTCTGGGAAGAAGTCCACTTTGTCTCAGTTCACGGCGAAAAGGACAAAATTACTCTGGAAATTCTTGACGAAAATCTCTTCGTTGACGATACTCCCCTTGGACACTACGTCTTACATCTATGCGAATTGATTAAACGCAATGCGGACGGCACATACAGTAGCGGAAAGCGTTTGGACAAATGGGAAAAGGTTACACGTCCTGATGGAAAAGGTACAAAGGGTGAGATTCACATTGAAGCCCAATTCTCTCCTACCAAGCTGTCAATCGATGAGCACTTCGTCTTCAGCAAAGACAATGTCGATATCAGTCACTTATACACACTTATCAGTTGGAGACTCAGTGTTGGCTCATTCGAAGCTACCGACAATTTAGCCCGATACTTTAACTTCAAGACTCATCTAGAATTAATTGAGGCCTTTAAGACGCACGTTGGTCAAAACAAACAATTATTATCTTTGGACTTGTCTGTCTGGTCTACAGTTTTGACTATTACATATGTTAAATTGCTTCACTGGAAATTCCGAGACGAATGGGCACTTATTATCAACAACTCGGAACAATGGGTTAGCTCTCAAGTATACGACGTCGAGGTAGAAGATCTTTTATATGAACATGCAAGGAAGTTCGTCATAGAAAGATTCAAGATTACACTCACAAAGGAACAAGAAGTCAGTTTACAAACATCAGGTAATTATAATGAGATTGACTAGAAGGAACTGGTTACGAAAGTTTTAAACCGGCATCTTGTTCGACACTAACAAACATTTCGTATATAGTGACCACGAAGACTATTGTTACGCGCAAAATAATCACTAGCCGAACTGTTAGACGTTTCTTCGTGCATCAATCAGAATCCGGTGCATTCTCGCTTGATGAAAAGACCGCTGCCTTTTATGGATTCGAAACATCGGAAGAATTTTCTGCAAGCTTGAAAAAACACTTTGTCAGCGAGCGTGTGAAGAAAGTTGACAATCAAGTCTGGATAACCGCGGTTACTTTGTGGTACTGGAGACTCGTGGCCGTCGATTACAAACACGATTGGCTTGATCGCTACGACCTAGCATATGCATGGCTGAAACTTCATTTACATAACGACGCTCAGTTGGAAAAAGAAATTCTCGAAAGTGCTAAGAAGTTTGTCGTTGAAAGATATAAAGTCGAGAAGGAGGTATTCACTATTGACGAAAGCTTTGTCAGTGCCCAAAAGGAAAAAGAAGAAGTACTCGAAAAAGTGCGGATAGAAGAAGAAAAGAGACTTGCAACGATCAAGATTGGTAAGCCGTTAAGTAATTTATGTAAATATGGTACATACGGAACTTTTCACTCATCATTTGCTCTACTATGCAGATACATCGGTTAAGGTTACACGCGCTCAAATCAACAAGACCATCGTTCTCAAACATATCACACATTATCATAAAGACGGCTACGTCAATATTAGTAACGAGTTCGCCAAACTCTTCACGTTCGATTCGACACACTCGTTCGAAGCAAGTCTTCGGGGCCACTTCAAGTCTGAGCGGGTTTCCAAGCTTGACATTCGCATTATAAGCACAGCAGTATCATTGTGGTATCTACGCCTCGTGGCCGTGGACCATCGTGTAGAATGGGAATCATGTTACAGACGATCTCATGCTTGGTTGTCTGCTCAAATCAAAGATACCGAACTTGAAAAAGAAATTCATGAATTCGCGAAAACTTACATTATCGAGAGATATCATGTCGACAAGGAATCTATTAAACTCGACTATTCGTTTGAAGGTATTTATGTTCTTTTTCAGTTTTGTAAAAAATCTATAAGAATGTGTTATATTAACCTTTTTCGGCTTCATAAAGTCGATTTTCAAGCCGGTAGAACAAAGACGATCGAATCAACCGGTACTTCTAAGAAAATCAAATCAGGCGCGGTTGAAGAAGAGGAAGTGATTGTTAAGACGACTAAAGTTACCGGATCGCATGTCAAACCTGCTGAAACTAAGACAGAAACTCATAGCGAAACCGTTGTAGAAAAGGTTGAAAAAGGAGGGCATGGCGAAAGGTCCTCGCACAGCGGAAGTCATTCAGGAGGCCAAGCGACTGTCGAAACAAAGACCAAAACAACCGTATCAGTGCATAAGGTTCCCGAGACTACTACTAAAGTTACCGGGTCGCATGTCAAACCCGCTGAAACCAAGACAGAGACTCATAGCGAAACCGTTGTAGAAAAGGTTGAAGTAATTGAAAAAGGAGGGCACGGCGGAAGTCACTCAGGAGGCCAAGCGACTGTCGAAACGAAGACCAAAACAGCAACCGTATCAGTACATAAGGTTCCCGAGACTACTACTAAAGTTACCGGGTCGCATGTCAAACCCGCCGAAACCAAGACTGAGACACATAGCGAAACCGTTGTAGAAAAGGTTGAAGTAATTGAAAAAGAAGGGCATGGCTCGCACGGCGGAAGTCACTCAGGAGGCCAAGCGACTGTCGAGACAAAGACCAAAACAGCAACCGTATCAGTGCATAAGGTTCCCGAGACTACTACTAAAGTTACCGGATCGCATGTCAAACCCGCTGAAACCAAGACAGAGACTCATAGCGAAACCGTTGTAGAAAAGGTTGAAGTAATTGAAAAAGAAGGGCATGGCGAAAGGTCCTCGCACGGCGGAAGTCATTCAGGAGGCCAAGCGACTGTCGAAACAAAGACCAAAACAGCAACCGTATCAGTGCATAAGGTTCCCGAGACTACTACTAAAGTTACCGGGTCGCATGTTAAGCCTATTAAGGAAATCAAAGCAGGCGTCGTTGAAGAAGAGGAAGTGGTTGTTAAGACGACTAAAGTTACCGGGTCGCATGTCACGCCTACAGAAACTAAGACGGATACTCGTAGCGAAACCGTCGTAGAGGAGGTCGAAGTAGTTAGTAAACCTTCGGGTAAAGTAACTGTTGAAACTCACGGCAAAGCGACAAGCTCATCAGCGGTGGGAGGCAGCATTGAATCAACAGGCTCGTCTACAAAAGTTACTGTCACTAAAAAACCTGCTGAAAAAACAACGACTACTACCTCTGACGGAACCGTGGTCACCACGGTCGAAGAAGTTATAGTTACTGAAGAAGTAACCACAACGACGGAGGAAGGACATCTTGATTCTGAATTGATTGTTTCCGGCGCAGCCTATCAAGCACTCCGTAAGTTTAAATGCCAACGCAACAAAGTCAAGACAACTAGTGCATATGATAAGACGGAAGCAGTTGAGAAAGTTTCGGTGTATGCTAAAGCGGAAGTTGACAAACTCGTTGCTAAGAATGAGACCCATAATAAAGAAGAAGTCTCGAACCGAGCAGTTCGTGTTGCCCGATTCCTTCTTGAGAATTATTATGATGATGTAGATGACTGCAAATGCTTTGAAAAAGAGAAGTAGAATTAGTCCGTACTTATTAGTGATTAGGAATCGAGTTTTAGTCGCTTTAGAAGCAAATTATTTAGCGATTGAGTAGTAGCTTTTATCATTTATTAAACATGGAATAACCGAATACGTTAACATATATATAATAAACAAGCATATTTTTACGACAAAAATGTTAATTGTGTGTCATTCAAGTTTATCACTTGCATATGGGGATAGCCAAAAAGCCTATTCTTTCTTGACGCGTTCTTATGTCTATGATACGTTTATAAAGGCCTTTCCAAGTGATCGCTCCAACTATATTCAGAGCGATGATACAATGATTACAACAAATAGGCTTTGAATTATACCGTACCCTTGAAATTGAATCCAGCATGAATCAAGAGAGTTAATCATATCGTATCCCATAAAGGTTCAAGTTCCAAAATCAGGCCAAAACCTGACCCTCTGTTAACAATTTGAATGATGTTCCCGCCCATTTCGCGTCTCGGACCATCTACACCACGCACGAAAAGTCTTAGAAGCACCCAATTTGCCATCGTGCAGCGCACTCGATAACCTTGCAACACTTGTACTCTCTTATCTTCTTGTCCTTGATTGGATCTTTTTTTTGTTCTTGAGAACCATATGTGATGTTTTGAATTTAGGTAGCATAATTCTAACATAACCATCGGGTAAGCTGGTGATGGCATTCATCTATTAAATTACTAATTCATTGTATGATTCGCAGCATCTTTTTTCCCAATCGAAATCTTTCTCTTGTTTTTCTAAGATTTGTAAAATTTATGAACAGTTTGAATACTTTGTTAATATCACCGTTACCCCTTCCCCCCCACTCCATTAATTGACCATCGGGTTGATGATACCTTTAGGAACCCGTATTCTCCTCTGTTCCTATTTTAATCCCTGGTAGCGCTTGCTCATGTCAGTGATCCCGTCGTCCTGCAACATCTCAAGGACTTTATTGTACAATTCCCATCTTCGGGCGTTAGCTAAATCCGTATCTTTCGTGTTTTCAATCTCTCTACGGCGTTTTTGATTCTCGGCTGATCTGAGCCCATTGTAACGATCGATAATAAGTCCTTCAGCAAGCTCACCAAATTCGGTGTCATCAACGTTGATGTTGAACTGAGTACCACGACCTTTGTATCGTGCTTAACAAAGATCCATTCAAAAGCGAAGCGACAAAGCCGATCGTCTGTTACCATCTGGTGTTTTGATGCTCAATATCTTTTCTTGGCTTCAGATGAAATTCTCGGCCTTCTTGTGCTCTTTTACTTTGGTACTTAGCGTTGACATTATCTTATTCAAACATGTAAAATAGAACTTATTTTATACTTTAACTTGACAAAGAATGTTAAATCATTGATTATCTGACTATTAATGACAAATAATAAAAATACTTATCATTATCATTGTTAAAACTAACAATCAGAAAACATAGTATATTCAATTAATTTGTTTTATCTGCACGCATATAAAGTGAATACGTGAGTCATTCACTTCACTCAAAAGTAAAAAAACAAAACGGATAATTTTCGAAAATATTCTTCACGGCTGTTTATTTCGGTTTCCCATCACTATAAACACGCGATATTTGTAATTTAATCACTTGTTCATATTTGTGCTACCTTTAGTATTAGGGTTAAATCATATTAATTTAGAATGACATACAGTTTTTATCGGTTTGTTCTTTTCGTGCATGTTCTTCTCCTTTGGACTGCAACTACTTTTCTTTATCGGCGATTATAATAATGGAATAATAACGCTAACTAATGGCGTTTTCAAGGCTGATAAGAACCTTAATTATTTCGATAGTCAAATACTAATGCAAAATTGTCAGCGTAACTTTTTTTACTATACTTGGATGGGTAATGACGACTGTGTTTTTCCATTATCAGCATCAATTATTGTCATTAACAATTGGTCGTTTATTTTTTGGAATGCCGAGTCTGAGATATGCATTGATTATAAAGAAAATATTTCATAAAGATAATCCGCTGTGAATTGACAATATTCATTGTTCGCCGCAATACCCTTTTTACCTTACATTTGTTTATAATTTTTCCATAAAATATGCAACGTGTCTGGGAAATATTTAATCTACGAAAATTTTCTTAAAATCTTAATCGATGCGCGTGTAGCTGTAGACTTGTTGTTATCAATCGTTCAAATACAAAGCATGCAGTTAGATAAAGCTTTTACTTGCGTAATGCCAGTATACAAAAAAGGCTCCTATAATTAATGCTTTTTTTGGAATGTGTACTGTCATAGACTTTAGAGCACAGCTCGCCTCCTTAAACAACCATAGCGGGTAAAATTTACATGTTTTCAAATATTTCATGTATTTTGTATAAGGCAACATCTATGTTTGTGCCAATACTAAAAATGAAAATACGCTTATTTGAAATGCCGAGTTTCCTAAATTTATATAAGTTTGTTTTAGTAATCTAAATTAATCGAAGCGTGTCGATGAACCCTACGCCACAATCACTACAAAGTTATTTTCGAACTTAAATTTAAATCCGGCCTGTTGATGTCAATCTATTAAGTTTGGCATATTGTTATTAAGCAAAAACTTGACAATTTGCTGTCATATTTAGAACCGTTGTCTGTTGAAGGTGCACAATAATATCCGTCGATTTGCATATTGTTGCCGAGTATAGTAATGATTTTCATCTAATTCGATTACACATATCAAGAAACGCGTCGAAAACCAAAAAAATTTTACGCAAATGTGGAAAATTGATTTTGTATGTTTATATTTGTTGGATGTTTGGATAGTTTCTGGAGAAAGATTTATTCATTCGTCACTGTAACAAAAATTATTATAGACTTACTAATTATCATTCTATTGTAAAACTAAAGGGCCATTTTCATTTAAAGTTGAGCGTTTTCCAAATTTTATCTTAAAAGTGGTGTATGAAGACTGCAAACGCGAGGGACTAGGAAGTTAACACAAATTTTGCTTACGGTTAGGGCAGAAACTATTTCAGACGAACAAGACGTATGGTTATACTGTAAATAATATTTCTTTATTATTTTTTCTAGACAAGTAAATACCATTATTCCTGATCTTGCCGATCACTCTAATCTTGTAGTTCGCGTGGCCAAATATTTGGTTCATACCCTCCCTACACATTGTAGCACTACTATCTATAAATTTTGTTGTCCCTGCTGTTAAATCGTTACGACATTCATACACCTCGTTTACTAGTCATCCTCATCATATCCATATATCCATCCTACGGAAATGGCTTTATTGGACCATGTGATAATACTCACGCGTTCCCATACTCCACCCCATCGTTAAGCCCATTCCCAACTTCCCTGTTCAGCTCATTGTTCCTCCTCGTCTTTGCGTTGTCCGCTAAAAATCTTATTCTTACATTTTCTGCTTCCCGCCCCCAATTAGTCTTCATGATCAGAATCAGTTCTCCCGCCCCAACACACATCGATCCAATCATTAAACCAGCCCACAGACCTATCAGGCGCCACTCAAAGATGAAAGCCGTGACCAAGGAGAATGGAAGACCAATAAAGTAATATGCGATTATGTTAAGCGTAGCGCCGATTTTTTGACGACCGAGACCGCGAATTATACCACCGCCTACCGTTCCAAGTGCGTCGCTTATCTGAAAAAGAAAAAACATGTAATCATGTAGTCACGTATCACATATTGTCACGTGATGTGATGGCGCTCACCTGAAACGCGGCGCACATTGGTAAAACCGATGCTACTAATTCCACAACATCTTTATCTCCGGTAAACAGATATCTGCAAAAACATTTTATTAATAATGTAATCTATCCCTCAAAAGATTCAATCTTTCAATCAAACTTACCCCCAAGAATGCCTACACACCAACAACAATGACATTGTTGTTCCTCCAACTATAACTGCCAAGATCATAGCCATACGCGAGCTAATCTGAGCTCTCTTGACCAATCCCGCCCCAATAAGATTTCCAACACGATTTGATGCCGAGACGGCGACACCAAAGGGAAACTGGAATAACGTCGAGCCAGTTGTGAGGATCACGCTCTGAGCTGCCAGAGCTGTTTCACCAAAGTAACCCGCAGCTAGGGCTATGAGTTCGAAAGCCCACCACTCGGAACTGACCAGAAGATTTGATTTTTTTTAGCAAAGAAAACTAGTATGCAAGTTAAAACTGAAATCATATCCCGCTTACCAAATCATGAAAATGCCTGGCACAGCTAACATTACAACTTCACCCCAACCCGAAAGACATTGCCTTGTCCATCCTCCCCACACCTGGTACCCATCAAAGTATCGGATGTAACCAATGAGCAGAATTAACATAAACCAATACGTTGTCGCGGTTGCAATGGGGGCCCCAATAAAACCGAGAGAAAACGGTTCATACCAGACGAGAAGGTAGTTTAAGCATATATTTAACGTTGCGGCGATTACTAATACGTAAGTTGGGGCTTTCACTATTCCTATTATGAGTAAACGAGACAATTTTTGTTACCCTCAAAAAAAAATATTTTTCCCTTGTTCGGCACCGACATCCGCTTCTATCAATCTATCCCCCCCCCCCCCCCCACGTTTTTCTGTAATTTTATTAACAAACCTTGTGCCTGTAAATACTTCTTAAGACACTCAAACATGACAAAAGCTGGTGCTCCACACAACAAGCATCGCAAAAAGAGACCAGCATATCGTGCCAAATCTTCTCTTTGTCCGAGAAATATTAATATCGATTCTGCGTTTAACCATACGACTGCTATAGGGATCGAGATAAAGAAAATAATAATAATCGTACGTTGGAGATATACACCAACGAGCATGGGATTCCCACAAGTGAAAGCTTGAGAGCAAAGAGTGTCGAGGGCTGTAGCAGCACCGAATGCTATAGACCAACCGGTAACCGAGGCAAACTTGACAGAAAAAATTGATAATAAAAGTAGTGAATTCGCGTTTATATTTCTCTATTCTTGGATTCTTGATGCTTGTTTAAATTATTTACCATTGATGCCAATGCCGACGAGGCCAATTCAACCGATCCCTAGTAAGTCGATCGAGTCGTCATCATAATGAACGTTTGTTATCCCGAATCACAACAATCACATTGCAAAAGATCTCTTTACCAGATGTCCCAAAGTGATAACGGATACAATATGTAGCGAGAATTCTATAAGGTAAGTCAGCGCTATAGGCACTGCCTTTCGAAAAATAAACGCTGCTTCCTTAAAATCATATGTCATATCATCGGGCGCATCATTTAATGGAATATCTTCGTAAATTATGTCTGAAGACCGTAAAAGGGGTGTGGATTCGGAGGCTGGCGAGGTAAGGTTTTGTTGAGTAGGTTGAACCGAGTCAGAAGGCAAACTCGTTGCGTATGCGGAAGCCATTGCAGTCGACAAGCAGTGGAAGGGAAGACGAGCACAAAAAGCGAAATGTCGTGTAAAGAATTAAAATTAGCAAAAGTATTACCGAATTTAAGCTATCCCAAATCAAGTTTAATTTCTCGCGTTGCATCTTCTCTTTAGTACATATATATGTACTTCAATTGTGTATTTATTGTTCCAAAATGTAAATATAAATAAGGACAAAAACCTGACTGTGAACATTTTAATCACCTAAACTCGAATGATAATCAGGAATTTATCAGGCATGTTACACACGACCAGGAATTTCTTGTCTATTTGTCAGCCGGATGTTCCGATTATCCTGGGTTTACAAGATTTTTGTGCACTCTACGACTGTATTTCCACATTGTTCGGTAAAATAATCCCGTAATCATGCATTTGTATGCAAACTGCGCTGGATCAAAATTACTGCATAATGCTATTTGCGTTCGTTTGTTGGTTTATAATGAATGTGCAATTCTTGCTCTGGTTATTATCAGATAGCGCATGTATTATAGCAAAATCAATACCATTAACATATAAACAGGCCATAGCAAGTATTAACGAATCGTGTATTATTAATATAATTGACCGTTTGTAGATGTGTAGAACGAACATTAGATATTATGTCAGTGTTCTATGCATTTCAATAAGATTGACCAGAGTATAGAAAACAATAAAACAGCTACAACCTCTGGCGTGAATATTAATAAGCAACATCAACACAAGTACTCGTATATTCGTGTCATTAGAATTGTGTAACAGAAGTTTGAGAATTTTCCAACGTCAATCCGCTTTTTTTATAGAACGGGCGAGTACTCTTAATTCGTTCTTCGAAACTATCGTGCCATCACCATGCTCATTCCAACGAAGAATCGCAGAGATCTATGAAAGGTACAATTACTTTTCACAACACTCATGTCTCTTCTCATAGTGTATTGTTCACACAAAAAAAGGATTTCAAATGCACCAAAGCACCCATATATCGATCCAAGGCGCGGATGTGTCAAACTCACTTCTCCTGGCAATATTATTACTACACGTTGGTGAGAGTTAACGCCCGAGATTATTTCTAGGCCTTCGCCATTTTTGAAGAGTTGTTGAATAATTATAATGAGCGAATACGACGCTCGTTAAATGTATGGATAAATAGAAAGCTATTCAATTGGCTCGCTCTTTGTTTTGTGGGTGGTAGCTTTATTAAAGGATCCGTCCTTTGAACTTTGATAATGATGAATATTTTACGATCTTTTGTTTTTAATACTTACGCTGTATTTTCTGGATTGGTACAGAAACACGCAAAGAACACGTTAATTGATCTTGAAGAGAAGAACTAACTGACTGGGCCGGACATTCTCGTCTCAGTTCTCGCTAAACATTTCGGTGATTTGAATAGTGAAATTGATGAGTCCGAATTCTTCCTATTTCTATGACTTGTTGGGATTAACCACAACACGTCTTAAGCCTTAATTCCTGATACTGCTTGTCAGAACAAAACAGCAACATGGGAGATTGGGTTGGCGTATTCCCAAGTTGATTATCGCTCCAATGACTTTTGCCAAGAAAAATTCTCGGATATCGACTCTATGTTTTATAGTGCAAGAATCGGAGATGATAATAAAGCAAGTCTAACATTATGTGACCTGACAATAATGTAAATTCGTACTAGACAGTAAATAAACATGCTCACCCAAATCGTGGTTATTTTTCCAAGACACGAACACCATCCGACCCAATTTAAACAATGAAATCTCACAGACGATATCGATTCCGAGCCTTTCGCCAAGCTGGATGGAGAGCACGAGCTTATATTGTTGATGCAAATAGAAAATTGAAAATTCTCACGAGCTTTGTGACCTGACACGAGGTCATGCATCATAACTACCACTTGAGGTATTTATTTCGTTAATGTAATATTCACATCTCGACTGTTATAATATTTGTTTATGCTCACAAACTAACCATTTTCGGAAACTAAGAAACCAAAATTTCTGCTGATCATCGGCTGCTGAAAGACTAAAAAAAGTCGTTATTTATAGTTTTACTGAAACAATTACTTGTAAACATTCCGATTTTCGCGTTTCCAGAAATATGACCCTAAGAATATTATCTTATTTCGTCTTGGGTGATAATAATTATTTTCCGACTGATATTGGCAACCAAACTCTCGTCAATAATGTTGTTATCTTTTTTGACAATTTCACCGTTGGACGTGACATAATAATAAGACAACCATTTCGCGACGCGTAGAATTTTTTTTAAATGGCAGCTGAAAAAACGGTTTTGGAATCCCCGACTTTCTTATTTCAAGGAACACAAAACGTGGAAATCTGTTAGATTTCCTGTGCTGGAGCATAGTGTCAACGGAGGATTTTGGTGGTGTTCAAAAAAAATGGCAAACAAATTTTTTTCTAACTCATCACATATTGCTCCAAATAATATAATTTAGACTTGATTTGAAAGCTTAAACGGTGCTAATTATTGATTTATTATTTAATATGAGATGTAATTACCATTATTGTCTATGATTAGTTCACATCGACACTTCATCGAATCTAGTAAATTAATTATGACAGTATTTGGAATGTTGTTCCACTCTTCAGCCCTAAACTGTTCCAATTCCTTACAGTTGTTTGATTTACACCTTTCCATATTTGTTTTGACAATGTTGGCATATAGTAAATTTGCGTGCGAAACAGCAGGCAGCTGTAAGTGGAAGCCTTGCAAAAGAATGCCTATGTGGTGGAGTAGGCTTGAGGAAGATCGGGGCTGATTGAAGGCACTGCTGTTGTCGCGGCAGTTAACCATGTTGTTTGCCATCGTCTTTCTATCAGGCGTGCAGCTACACCACTGTTATGGCTCAGGGATTCACGCAGAGTTGATGGTCGCATCCGCATAAGAGTGAGAAGCAAAATGCATCAAAGTCAACAGCCCGACCGTGTAAGTGAGATGTGTGCAGTGAATAGCTTGCTACCCAAGATAACACGCATGAGTGATGTAGCGAACTCCCACTCACTGCCTCTGTGAACGTTTGAATCTCTGTGCATCATTATATGTTTGAGTATTGTTCGAATCAATAGAAAACGTCGAATCGGGTTCGACCTGATGATAGGCATTTTTTCAAAATTTCAACATTGTCATTCGTCATTTCCAAATTCCGCAATGCATCAAAAACACGCAAATCCTTAATTCTGAGAAAGTCTTCATGGGAGACTAGATATAGATGGTAAGCTGTGAAATCACTACGTTGGAAATGGTCTTTCAGAATCTCCAGAGACTTTCTGACAAGTGGGGATGGCCAGCAAGAATTAAAATAGCAGCACACATGTTGGGTGGGAATGGTTAGCTCATTATTGTAAACAACATTGATAAACTTGTCCACAAGTTGGTTGAATTCTGTCCAATCCCCATGCAGTCAACAGGTGTGTAATGATCACTCTCATTGCTCATGACACCTGGCTGATCACTGTACATGCTTAACAAAAGCACACATATATTAGCAAGTCATCAAGAGGGTTCATAGCTTGAACTAATGCACTATTACTATATACAGTGACACCTCCCTAAATGCAACACCTCGGAACCGAGTGCTGCGTTGCAGTTTTGCATTTATGGAGGGTTTCCTTATTAGGAAAAACATTTCGATAATGTACAGATTTTCCTTTATTATACTTTCCAGCCAACTCTACGGAACAGGTTTGACATAAAATATTCCTAATTGTTAACTAAGAATTGTGTTATATTACTTTGTTTCATCGAATTTATCCTTTTTCGCGAATGCAACATGCTTACGCTAAACAATTGAAGCTCTTCACGTGAGTTGCACTCAGGGAAATAAATGTATTAGAACGGGACCGCAAAATCTGTTGCAATTGCAGAATATGGAGGGTTGCACTTACCCACTAAGTCCCATGCTTGGGACGAACAAAGTGTTGCATTTAGAGAGGAATTGCACTTATGAAGGTTGCACTTATGGAGGTGTCACTGTATATGCATTTCGCATCTCTTTTTGGAAATACTTTTCCACAAAATTTTCAGCTATATCATCAGGTGTCTTTTTATAAAAAGATGTGAGATTATATTTCTGCAAAGCAAGTCTATAGGCCGGGTCTACATTCTCTTCTCTTTCTAAGCACTGTCGAATATAAGCTTGTATACCACTCAAGACCGAAGCATTAGCAATCACTGAATACTTTTCTGTACCCAGAACTTTTTTAAACAGCGTAAAATTGAGATAGTTAATAAGAGATTGAAAATCGTTTACTTAAGTTGCGATTACTTTGAATTTTTGTAAGAAACCATTACAATCAAATCAACGAGATCTGCTTGATTACAAGACTGCTTCTGAGCTATTTGTAAAAGTTAGAACGTTTTATTAGTTGTTGCAGTTTTTCGGCAAAGTCGATGTGCGCCAATCCTATAATAGAATAAATCTCCCATCGTCAACTTGAGTGTCGAAGTCTAAAATCAGCTAGAAAAATTGCCTGATAACAAACTGAACTAAGATGTATAGTTTTGAAATAATGTTTTGTTGAAAAAATCAATCAAGTATAAAATCGTTATTGTCAGCTAAGAACCCGCTACAAATCCATGATATCTATCGCATTGAAAATATAATTAGAACGGCTTTGAATAGAACGCAACATTTTTCTGAGCACTAGTGATAGCAACATGCTTGCATTGGTAGTTCTCCTTTGTGCATAAATATTCGGAACTCTCTCCTGGTAATCTTTCTAATATCAGTGATAAGTACAATTAGCCCATTTCCGATAATTTACCATTATAGTTGCCGAAGGATCGGTCGGCAAATGTTATCAAAGGATATAAACAAAGAACTTTTCGTGATACAATGCGTTTGTGGCTACGTTAGTGACGCAACGCATCACGCCACAAATTGTGACAAAATTGGGTCTCATACATCGTTGTGTGCATCACGAGAGAATAATAATCTACTCCGAATATAAAATTAGACCCCTTTTTCTAAGAATGAATTCAGCGCTTTGAAAGTGAGGTTAACCGAATAGAGAAATTAGTATAAGCATGGGCTGACGGACATATTGCATGACACTAACTATTTAAAGAATAGTATGGAATAATGATCACAAGACGAATGCTGCAAATAGTGTATTCGTCAAACAGTCCCCTCACCGTAACAATAGGGCACTTTTCCTCAACATGTCTATTTACTTACCACAAATGTGGTGTAATAGTAAGGGAGAGCGTACAGAAGTGTTAACATTGTAGGGGCACGAATAAAAGGGAAAATATATTTCATTGTTTATTAATGTAACTCGTTGCACATACAGCATATGATTGCTTTACATAAGATCAATGAACAATATGTCAATAAACAGAGAAATCTATTGAAACAAAACAAAAGGTTTGTTTTGTTTTTTTTCATAAATTAACCGATTCGAGTGGACACACCATTTATAGTTGCGTAAGGCAACTATATTACTTTCAAACACTTAACAATTTTCACAACCTCTCCTCGGTAAAAAAGATTGGGCCGCTTCTCACACTTTGGGCAAGTTGAACGTATAGCCTCATAATTAATTAAACAACTTTGTCGTCCAGCGTCTCGTTTGGGATGAATATGGTAGTGGAAACGGGTGCCGTTAAGCCTGGCTTGGCTTCATAAGAGTTGAGGGAAATCCGAGGACCTCACATCAGTCACGTTGGGCGGGACGACAAGATTTTAAAAATTCCCGCCACAGGAGCCCCGAGCGGTTAGCAGTACGTGACTCTGGACCTTGTCAAAAAGACGGTCGTATTTTCATAAGAGTTCCTGCATACATGCGCTCGCCCCTGATTTTTTCCTGGGAAAAATTTGTGTTGGTGGCCATACAATAGCATATATAGTAACAGTAGGTTTTTTTCAAAAAAAAAAAAAATCTGCAGACAGACAGATTGAACGTATGGGTGGGTCTACTTGGTAAGTTGCATATATTGGTTTGTCGTGCGTATGCGTGATTTGCATTGCTGTAGTAGCAACCCACAAAGAAATTCATCTTGAAAAGCTCGTTATTTATAAACTTTTGCTTCTTTGTATCGAGCTGTTGCTATTACCAGGTTATCATGTAGACACGCGGTCACACGAGTAGAAAATCGAATTGTCGTTTCCCGGGATAGCCATCGAATTTCGACGCAGTAGACACGCCTTTGTTCGAAAGTACATTCCTGCGCCATACATGTGGGTCGTACAACCACCAAATTAGGATAGTCACCTTTTTTGCAAAAGCGAACCATTACTATTGGTATCTTTTGAAGATCGCTTGCAATTATTGTCTGTCTAAAACCAAACCGTCATAACCAGGTTCTATCGAATGGTCTTTTACATGTCAAAGAGCATGTGCTGTGCACAACCGCAGCAATGTGGTTGGAGTGAGTGGCTACGCCCCACCACACAGTTAGATAATCGATACTTTGATAGAAAAAATCACATAGCATGAACCATACAGAATCATTGGTAATTGTAACGTATGAGTCATATGGTGAAACAATAACCGCAGTGGATGATGTACAATCGAATTAACAAGTTAATAAATTTTATGTTTATTTACATTACAGTTCAATAATATACTATCTAAATTTCAGCACAAAAAGTGCTTAGCTAGTAGTTTTAACAAAGAGTATTCTGTACATAATAAGTGATTACATCGATGCAAAATAAAAACAGATACCGTTTAATCCTCCCTTCCCACCCCCCGCGGCATGGCGGATAGTCATCAAACTAGCCGTTTGACGTGAATCTGTACCTCCGAAATATGCTTTCGGATTTTTGGCCTCTCCTGAGTATAAAAATTTTGACGTTGGCGCTCGTTGTAAATGACAAGGATTTATTGACGTTTAGATGACCTTCCCGCCTGGATCATGCAAAGCGCATTTATCTTGAAGATATTGAATAAAGAGCTTTAATTCCTTGCCAAGCCGTTGAAACGCAGCGTCTGCTTGGTTGGTAGCCAATATGTTAACTGAGAAGATATAAAGTAACGCCATATTACTTTGCAGGAATACACGTATACGTGCGTTGAATAGGTTGTGATAGTTGTTGGCGAAAAACACGAGAGAGTTACTGAAGCCTTGTTGTTTTAACCGCTAAAATAGCTTTTTGCGAAATAGGCAACCGTTTATTAGGGCTGGTGTTTTTATCGAGGTTGACTTCGAGGCAGGTTGGTAAATTGCGTCTTGTATATCGTTTGCGGTTTTAGATGTTAATGTATTTGTTTAAGCTTGTGAAGAAGCGAAAAAATTCAGTGACGAGCAACTTGGAGGGGGAGGAAAGAACTGTTTATATAATTCAAGTATTACCCAGTTATAAACAATCGGATTTTCTATTTCTCTTTGTTATACTGCGGACGTGATATCTGAAAAAGATAAATGACAACGCACGTCCAATAAAATTAAATGCCGTTTAATATTCTAGTTTTGGTAAAATAGTATTGTTATAAAAGCCGAAGCACTATTGGAAGCTGTTCGGCTTTCCCAGCCTTTGCCAGCCAATTATTCTTATCAGTAATGCAATTTATTCATATTTCAATATCTTGATAACATACGTTTTATATATTAACGTCCGATTTTACTATCATAATATTTGTAATACTACTTAACTATTCATAAATTAATCATTGTATAATTTTATTTTATTATTTTGGATACATTCGGCAAAAATTTTATTACATTTAATTAATTCGTCATAATATTTTATCACGAGCAATTTTTTTTCTGTTCCGCTAGCAATGCTTTGAGCTTTCAAAGGACGTAGTGGTGGTATTGTAATAATCCTTTGCTCGAGATAACGACTGAATAATCTCGGTCTTACAGTTAGTTATGCCTTGCTAATATACATTCTGTTGAATCGATGCCAGGTGTTGTAAACATAATTTGTACTCTTTTGTGCAATCGAAAACACAACCCATTTTTTTTCTAGTAATATACAAAAGAATATATCTTTTATTGTGGCAGCACCGATTTCCATTACAAGTTGCCCAATTCGAGTCTTTGTTAAAGACATTGTTATGCAATACCAAGTTTTAGTAAACCAAATAAATAACAATAAAAAATACTGGATTTTCTATCCGATGTTGTGTTCTTTTTTTATCTTCTCAGTCCCATGTAACATGATTGTCAGTAATTACCTATTTAAGTCAACCGTACGTTTGTATATCTAATGTGACAATCAAGATTATCCCTTATCCCCTTATTTTTTTTAATCAGGGGTTCTACTTGTTCGTGTTGTGATTATTGATAAATGCTGTAAAAAGCATGATGAAACTTGGTAGCATGCAATAGCAACAATCAAAAGCGAACAAGCACGGTCACACATATTGTCATCATTCTTCACCTTGGATTTCTAAAAAAAGATAAGCGTATAACTAATTGTCTTGACAAGCAGAAATAGGTAAATAGTCGGAGCAGCTCGCTCATTGCACAAATGCATGCAAACAGACATTTAATGAAAAAGGAGCCTCCAATATTGATCGAACGAATCACACCGTTTGTATACTTGTCTTTTTTTTTACTACTATTTTAGTGTGCAGAATTTCGATCATTCCCAAATCGGGTGATCCTTCAATAGTTACTATTTTTGTTGAGACATAATAAATTAGAAAATTTTTTCTCTTTTTTTTATATTGTAAATTGTGTAAAATTGCATCATTTCGTTTCTATACACAGCCTGTTCTTGAAAATTTCCCCTTTTCTTTCGCGTAAATACGCAATAAGCGACTTGCGTGATCTACATTTGTGCAACAAAAGCATATATAGTCTTTGTTTCTCGATCTCGTATCTTTGTCTGTGTGCTGTTTATTATATTATAATCTATAGAGTTTATAGACTTTTTTTCTTTCTTTTAGACCATACCGAGGTTTAGATTTGTTTTCAACAACCTAAGGTTTCTATCGTTTTTTTTATCAAACTTGGGACTTTATTCCGGCATATAAAAAATTTTTTTTAATATTGCGAAAAGTTGAAAGCGTAAATTAAATAATACAAAGGTTTGTAAACTTGTGGCTTTTTCTTTGAAACGTACACTTCTAAAACGCGGCCCAAGACACTCGTAAAATCACTCACCAAATACTCGTAAGCGAATGCATTTCCGTGGGTAATTTCTGTAGGAGTAAAGTCAAAGAAAAAGAAAAAGCCGAAAGACTCAAGCACAAGTATATTTTAAAAACAAATCTCAAACAAACATGAAAAAATATTGTGCTTATCTTTGTATACTTGTTCTACGTCTACACTCAAAATTTACATTCCCACTGCATTAGATTTTTACCATCAACGCTTGAATTAAAGATTAACCAATACCAGTTAATGTCTTGTCAGTATTTGCAGAAAAATATCCATAATGTGTACTTGCACATAAACGCTCGTGAGTTCAGTTAAGTAAATGTTTAATAAATGGCTTGTTTTTTAGTTAAATAGCTGACTACCGAGTTCCATTTGTAGGTTTGATACTATGCAGCAATCGCCGATTGACTTGCATGATCGAGCTTTTGCATGCTTGGATCGTGCTTCCTGTTTTCACTCTGTTAGCTGCAATTAGATGTCCGTGTGTAGTTTAACTTTAATCACATTAAGATGTTGATAATCACTTGCGAGTCGACAATTGCACTTCATACATGCCTTTCTCTCGGAAAATCAACATCATGACTTTGCTTTGGACCATTACGCATGTAATTCAATCGTAAGTGGGATAAAAAATACGTCTCGGTGAAATAAGATTAAAGTTATATTCAAAAATAAGCGCATTGTCTAATCTCATGGCCAATAAGCGGACAGCTAATCAAGCATTGCATTGTTAATTGTTATGTGATTATAGCGAAATAAATGTGCTTATCATTATTTGATTCTCGGTGATAATAATAAGATTAGTTTAAGTTTGAGTAACTACAAATAAATACTAATTTATAATACTAATACACCGATTAAAGTTCCAATGCAGGGCATGACCTTCTGTGTCTCTGTGTACATTTTGATTTCCCGACTGGAATCACAATAAATGACTGTAAACAGTTACTTTCCTATTGAGTGGTTGCCAGTTAGCATTAGAAAAAGTTAACCGGTGACATAGGAGCAGGTAAAGCGTTCTTAACCATAATACTATTCCTGTTTGACTATGCTTCCTTTTACTATCTTTATTAAGAAGAAAATCATACGATTGTAGCTATGACATTATTCAACTTCAACTATTGGCATCTGCAGGACGATATACAGTATGATTGATGGTATTTGTTAGCGCATCTGATGATACTGAACGTCATTGCCGTTTAAACATGGAAGCAATCGTCTATCTTTTTAGTTGAATTATCAATTGTGCGATGTCCCCTGTGAATACGACTTGTGTAAAAGAAGTGTCTGAACACAAAGATCAAAGAATGCAAACTAGAATACAGTCAACCCCTCTCTTGGATCAACAAGGCGTATGAACATGGAACTTTTTTATACGCATATTCGAATTTGGAAGATTTTTAACTGGCCGACAAAACGTAATACAAAATCTTGGGCGATCTTACATTCAAAAAAGAAATTTCGTTAAAAAACTAGCTGAAAAACCGTGCCCTAGTTAATCCAACCTTCCCATTTCCGTTTCTCTATCCAACACCCCGCGCTTTGTATGTCCACTACCGTAAAGTCACAAGATCTCCCACCTGAGGGAGGATTTCCCTCTGTTCGCTACCAGCGGAACCTTCCCAAGAGAGGCCCAAGTGGGGCAGTGCTCTTATTGGGTGTTACTTTGGTATCAGCATACGGACTTTACCGGCTTGGGCAGACGAATCTGGAGAGAAGGTAGGGTTGGGTTATATAGAGTTTAGGTGGGGAAGGAGGAGAATTATCAGTAGTGGAATGATGGAAAATTATACGTGATGCAATATTAGATGCTGGGTGGAAAACTTGGCAATAGTAGTGGATTAATTTTCTACTCCAAACTTTTATGAGCAAGACTATGTTGAATTTGATCGCCTAACTACATACCAAACCTCTTAAACTCTTCTTTCTCGACACAGAGAACTTGACAGAGAAAAATGCTGGTCACGCATCCACCTCGTTCCTCTTCTCCAGGCGGAAATTGACCGCGATCTTTATCGTCGTACGCTTGCAGCACAAGCACGCGAACAGGAAATAATGAGCGATGTGCCTGGATGGAAAGTAGGCGAGAAGGTGTACCATACTCAGCGATACGTTAAGCCAACGGTTGTTGTTATAGATGAGTAGAGAGATGATGATGATATTGATTGATTGAATATTTGAAGCGCGGTAGGTTGAAATGATGAAAGAGCGTATGAGTGTGATGGGCGAGTGTTGGAAAGAAAAAAAAAAAAAGAATAGTCGCACGAGGTTGCGTGTACGAAAGGATCTGAAGGTTTTGACAATGTATTTATATCTTGAACATGTACATAATAATTTTGAAATAATTGTTACAAGCGCTCTCAGCCGATTTCGTCATCTGAAATGCTCTATAGTACTCTTTTTTGGAACATTACAGTGTGAGGAAGACTTTCAAACTTCTTTTGTCTGTTTTTTTATTTCAAAAAACACAGGAAACTGGATCTGGATTGTAATAATTAGATTCTTTCTCTCCTTGAGTATCTATTAACAACTTCTGCTTTATGAGGTGGTGCATTGTCATGACGTGTTGAAATTCATCCTGAAGTTGACTATGTACAATGTACTCAATTCTTTCCAATTGACTTCCTAAGATCTGGGGGATTGCCTTTGCAATTTTTACGGGCAACAGTCTCGCGAAAATGCCGCGAGTAGGGAGTCATCTTCAATGCTCTCATCTGACTTTAAATGCGTCAACCCATCAGTGAATAGTACGTTCAAACAGATTGTTTTTCTGACGTAAATTCAACTGAACACGTGTTCTGGCCCGTAGCAAAATTCAAAAACCCAGAGTTCGAGATGAGCAATTTTAATCACGAAAACAACGTTGATTAGATGTCGCCTATATTGCGAGTCTATGAACTTTCATTATACTATTCCCTTAATTGAGTAGACGTCCGAGATAAAATTTCTTTTCAGATACCTACGCATCAGACGCAAGTCATATATTGTCGCGTATGTAATATTATTAGACTGACTCTTGTGTATCGAATGAATTTCTTTTGCGCAGTCACACTAATTTTTGCTAGGGCACACAATTGTGATGGATTTATATGTAACAGAATTAAAATCATCAGACATAATAAAATAAGAGTTTTTTTTTCAAAGTATTACCATTGCTATGTTTTTCAGAAAAGAGTCTAGAATATCATGGAAACATGACTTTTTAATCCAGATACCAACATTATCAAATGAGAAGGCCTTTCCCCCTCTCCAACTCGAGGCTTTCTTTCAAATGTCGGTTTTTGCATTATGATGACGATACAATTAACTCTCCACGAGTACACGTTTATGCTATTATCATGAGCATGTGGGATACTCGTGTACCCTAACAATGTTACTCGCATTTTCTTATTTCCAAATCTAAGCAATTCTTTCAATGTCTGACCGCGAAGCTGTAATGGTTTGTGCCATGTTACCTTTATTAATGTATACACATTTGAACTTGTGATAATGGATACGTCACAAGAACGTTGTGTCAACGTCCTCATAGATACCCAACAGAGATAATCTTCCAACTGTCTTGTCTAATGTCCTTTGTTTAATTGCCAAGTTCCACCTAGTTTCTTAACCGTTTTCTTAATTGTTCGACCATTTCTGATCGGGGCACAACTATGCCACCACCTTCTCCTTGCTCTTTTGACCTCATATCTTTAATTTTAATTTCACCACGATCTAGTTCACTTTTTCCTATAATAACGGCATATGGAACCTGATCGCGATCACAAACTGTAAATTGGGCTTGAAGTTTAGGTTTACGCTTATACATAAATTCAGCCTGTTTTTTTTTTTGTAAATGTAATATTTCCATTCACAATAATGATGGTCAATATAACGTCCTCTTTTATTTCTCAAACTCGACTGCCAGATAACGCGCAATTTACAAACCTTTATGCCTGCATCCCAGAGTTCAGTGCATACGCTCATTCTCTCCTCTAACAGCCCATCTCCTACTGATATCACATAAACTTCGACTTCGTTTGCCTTAACACTAGCCAACTGAGCTCTCTGCAATAATATAGAGAACACACGTTCGACTCCAATACTCACACCAACGCATGGTATACCACCGCTCGAAGTATTAGCAAACATTCCCACAAGATTGTCATAACGACCTCCGGCAGCAATTGACCCAACCCCAACAGTCGTTTCGTCAAGTTCATCAGAATCTGTCCTGGCCTTTCTTCTTATTTTTGTGCCATCTTCCGCTTCTGCAAAGAATAAATGGTAATAAGTTAGATATCATAAATCGAATAAAACGAGTTATCAGCAAAATATATTTATTTTACTTGGTTGTCCTGATTGTTCCGTCACTGCTTCATAGATAATACCAGTATAGTAATCTAGACCTCTTGCAAGACTTAGATCAAAAGACATCTTGTCGAGCACATTGAAAATTTCCAAGTATCGGAACAGCAGGATCATATCGTCTAGGCCAGCCTTCACATTCTTGTTAGACACTAATTCTTTGTTATCCAACAATTGAGTCAAGAGTTCTTTGCCACCTACAAAATGGACAGTCAGTTTGTAGTAGTGAAAGAGTCTCTTGATCACCTCCTGTCTATACCTTTTAAGATCACATACTCGCCAATGCGATCTGCTACTACAGGATCTAATCCCTTTTCTTCCACCATTTCTTTCTTTACGTCTTCCCACGGTAGCTAAACAATTGAAACTCGTTCAATCTCACGACAAAAACGCGAAATACACACAACACTTTCCCCTACATTACCTTGTCTAATTTATCAACAGCTGACGATATTGGCCTTATCTTGGCTTCGGGTACTCCACATATTTCAAATATACCATCAAGCAATTTCCTATGATTTATCTACAAAAAAAAAGCGATTGTAAATGACTGCGATACCGGCCCGGGATATTACAAACTTTTACTCGCGACACTACCTTGATTGTGAAATTGCCAATGTCAAGTGCAGTCAAACATTCGCACATTATTCTAACAACTTCCGCGTCAGCCACCATCGGATCATATACACCGGCAACGTCAAAATCCTAAAAAATGCAAATTTTCAGATCAAAAGAAAAATTTAGATTGTTTAGGGGGTTAACATTTCTCATCGACTATGTAACCCGAATCTCACTCACGCATTGATAAAATTCTCTCATTCGACCTTTAGTCATTGCAGGCTGATCCCTTCTGTACACTTTTGCAATCTGATATCGCTTAATATTCGGATACTGCGTGCCATTCATAGCCAAAAACCTTGCAAATGGTACCTACGCATTAAGACAAATTGGTTTCTGCAACTTTGAATAATCAAGTACCTAGGGGGAAGACTATATTACTCACCGTTAAATCATAACGCAAAGAACACTTCTCCCCGCCTTGATCTTCAAGATCGTATATTAATTTACTATCTTCGCCGTATTTTCCCGCCAAAATCTCCTTTAACTCAAACACTGGTGTGTCTATGGTGACTGCACCATGTTTCTTGAAGACAGAGGTGATCGTGGAGAAGATCTTCTCCCGGATCGCCATTTCTTTATCGTTATAATCACGAGTTCCCTATTCAAGAATAATACAATATTTGAAGATGCCAACAAGATGATATGTTTTATTCGGATGTAAAAAATTAAAAAAATGATAATAATAAGAATGATAAATTTTTTTAGTAGAAATAAATTCAAGATTATCTGACATGCCTTTGGCGTCTTTAACATGAATTTTGGTCCTTTGCTCTTTGACGTTCCACTCGACCCAGTCTGTTGCTTTTTCAAGCCCAACAACACATCCACCGCTGCATCAATCTCCGTTTTGTCGGCCCCAGCGGCCTTCAGTGATCTCACAAGATCGCCTTGTTTTTTTATCTTTTCTTTAAGTGTTTCTTGAGATGTATCCATTACGATGCAATGCTAATGTGAACTGCGGATAATCTCGTTTTTATATCACAAATTGTTGGTGGTACAATCTAATATTCATGTGACCTGCAGATGAGATCTTCAGAAAGATTCTACAACGCGCGGTTTGTGGTAGTCTCTGACTTATACGGCTAGTGCTAGGCAAGGAAACTGTTCACTATCAATTATAACAAAATCAATTCTTAATTCGCTCCCCGTCGCAAGAATATTCTTCCCAAGCGTTAGATTCAGTGAAACATGTCTCGTTACTTCATTCCAATTAATGACGACAATGGCACTGGAATTTGATGCAAACCAACTTGAATCTCGCCGCCCTTGGGAGCTCATTGCACCATCCATGATCGAAGGTTCTTACGTTTTACGATGCTGAATTCCGGATGTCTTGGGTCAGACTGACACTTTAGCAATAGCGCTATTTAAGTATGGGGGTCTCTGACAATAATTAATCTTCTATGGCGTATCGGAAATTTTCTACAGACAAGGATAGATAAATGGGCGAATCACTGTGTCATGTCATAATATACTCATTAAACTTCTTGTCTCGAGTGTGGGATATTGCTACATTCAATATCAATATGAATTGGGTAAAGGAGTTTTATTATTTCATCTTAAGTATAGGGTCTAAATAAACGAATTTTCATACTTTCGGTAAGTCATGCCATTTCACAGGAATTGACTTTCAAATTAAATTATCCCGAATCCCTCAATACTCCCCCCCCCCCCCTCTCAGTCACGGCCATCAGATAATATAATATAAACGCATTCTTTGACGATTAGCCATTTCAGCGTATACATATGCCTCAGCCGTCAATTCTACAAAACAAAATAATGAGAATGAATGCGAGAGAGCAATAGGGGCTATTTTCTCCAGTTCTATTCATCGATGCCACTCCTCGCATTTCCCCATGTGTCCGATCGAATGAAACACATCACATTTGTTAAGGGGTTTTCTTCTCATGTTATTATACAGCCTGATTCATCATCTTTTATCGTCACGGTTTAAAATATGCGCGTTTCTTCATTATTTATTAGTAGAATTTGTGATTACTGTGCGGAGATTCCAATTTCCACGAAAGCTTGGAACATGCAAAGTCGCCGAGCGTCCAATAAATATGTGTCTGTTCTAACCATTTAAGCCTGATCTCCAACTCTTACATTAGCATGTAACGTAGGCTCTACCGTCGTTACAGCAGACAAAAGTCTTTCAATAACGGCTGCCTTGTGTTCATTGAAAGCCTCTTGAATCTGTGCTAGTTTAGTCTCAGTTTCCGCTGTAATTTTGGCAAAAGATTGATCTGAAGAGCCAGCATGCTAATACCAGGATGAAGTGTCATTTAGAACTCACGAGCATTGTAAAACAATAAACATATACATTGTAACTGCTATCAGCTTATAAATAACTGTATAGTACCTCTGTTTCAAATTGCTGAAATTCTTCATTTTTTTGGGCTTTTAAAGCCTCAATCTCTTTCGCCGCTTCTGTTCTGGCAGCCTTTAGTCGATCAACTCGATCTAAACGAAGACATAGCAACTTCCGTAAGTAGGTGTATAACATAGCACTACATGACCTTTCCTTGCATTCTTACACTGTCTTGCCTTCTGAACTATCTTTGCGGCCTCCTTTTCGGCCTCCACAAGCGTCTGAATCCCTTGAGAGTTGGAAGCAGCCTATAAAATGGAGCAAGTCCACCCGTAATATTAAAGATTACATTCTTAGCCTAGTCACATAAACTGAATTCTATGGATGTTTACCATAATAACCGACTTAAAAAGAGGTGAAGTTATGAAGCGGAAATGGAGATCTAGTGGTAAAGAATCTAAAGCACGTAGTAGATCCGATCTCAATGTTTTGTGCAACAACAAGCTGATTGATTATGTAGCGTTAGCATCAGCCGTGACAATATACAGAGTTAAGAATTGAAAGTTGTGTGGTGATTGATTATTTGGATAGAATTAGCTATAAATGCAATTATAGAACATATTTCATTAATAGCTACATCAAACGTTTGCATTTTTATTAAAGTGCACGATTTAAGTTGCTAATGTATCTTTAGTGTTTATAATGCTTAGGAAATTTATTATACTTCTATATTTTCATAAACCCAATTTTTCTTTTCCCGAAGTATTTTCAGGCCAATGGAGATCATGAGCTTTGTCAAGCAATCCACAACTTTCCAATTCACCTGGCCACTTTATTGTTGAGTTCATTCTAGGTGGATAGTGGCTATTCTGGTGATTGTCCACACCAGTCGAAATCAACCAACATTCCCCATCAATCTTGTGACACATGATATTTGTACTACGGAGGTCACCAAAAACAGGGTCATGATTTGCAGATGGTGCTCAACATCACGTACAGTGCTGTAGAGTGGCATTCCATCCAGAAACTCCATCACGATCATCCACCATTCATTGATCACTGTTTGGCTTGCATATGAATGGCCACTCCATATGCAGAATATGCTGTACGACCATAAAGGTCAGAAAAAAGTGTCGGAATTTATATTGAACTACCCCAGGAGGCTGTGGGTAATTGTTGCAGTAACGCGACTCTGTATTACCATGTCTGTTAAGATCGTTGCATCTCTGTGTACTTTTCAATCCTGAGACGAGTATTTGGGGTTTGAAGTCTGCCCTTGTATTACTCAACTTCAAAGGTGTAACACACTTCGACTCTTGCGCACGACACGACACGACACCTGGGGACTGCTGAGAACGTCCAAACCCAATTCGTGTAACCATAACGATAACCGCCTTTTTGATAGATCAGGCCCCATTTGCTGATGGTTTGCATTCCGCAATTTACACCAGGTGAGAAATGAGATGATAGAGAAAACTTTCATACAACTTCGTTTACTAATATTCATGACAATTAGTCACATTCAAAATCGACGAAGATAATCCAGCGTTCAAGTTTTGCGTTGAAGACATACTTCGCAGGATAAAGAACATGGGACCAGTAGTAGATACTAACGAGGCAATGCGGTGTGAATACATTTCGACAATCTTGCATACATCTGTTAGTCTTCTCGAAGGTTTGGTCATCTCTCCTCAGGCCGATATAGTTGGCGAAGAAATTACTGGCCGTGTCGACTATGTGATCAAAAAAATAATCAATGAAATGTTGGAAGAAATTATTTGCATAACCGAGGGTAAACAAAATCAGGCCACTATGGGTCTTTGCCAGAATTCAGTGCAATGTCGAAGCGCGTGTGATGTAAGTATACCTGTTTTTCTTTACGGATTGATAATGAGTATTATTAATTTTCGTTCTTTCAGATGAATCTAGATATGATCAAGAAAAAGCGGAAGGTCGACGAAACATTCGAAGCCGACTATATGACTATGTCTATGGTATAGTCAGTACCGGAACAGACTGGTACTTTATCCTTCATACTACCGACGCCAACTATTGTACTAGTAAAAGCGAATACCGCATCTCGCTCACAGAAGCCGTCCTCGAAGATGATACCGAGTTGCGAAAAAGTGTTAAGAGGATTTAGAGGTAATAGTGGGATTATTAAAAGATAGGCTGTCTGCTAGTGATGAACCAGCGACTAAGAAGAGGCGTGTGCAAGAGAAAATCAGCAGAGCTGGCCTGGCCAAAAAATGATGTAATATTTAGGGGTATCCATTGAATTTTACTTTTTTCATTGGCTGGTTAATTAAGAAATGAATTTTTTCACGCGTTACGCATATCTCTGACCCATCTAGCTACTGTGTGACTGCCTCTGACAACAAATCTCGACCTCCTACCAGAAGAGAAGCGAAAATCCGTTATTAATAAAGTGCTAGAGCAGTTCCCTTATTTATCTTCGAAGTATAGCAGGACCGAAGGGAAACCCTAAAGGGTTACAAAAATCACGATTTTAACAGTTCAGTATCCTGCCCTATATGCAATAAAAATCATAAAAAAGAAAATATAAGATATAATAATAATGTAGAGGGTGAATGGTAGTGGGGATTATGTCAATACAAAAACCTATCGTCTCAAATGCTGGGAGGCTTATCAAAATTCAATCCAAATAGTAACAGTGAAAGCGTAGACTATTGATTTCGAATATTAATGTCATGCCTCGTAGAGGCGCCTGAAGGCCTGACTAATTCTTCAATAAACTAATTATTTTGCATGTCATTTTCCGAAATACTTCTATGCTGATCTCTGATTCGTAAATGTAAAACACATGACATCACTCCTGTAACGTGACATAGTAGAATAATTCAATCGAGTGGTTCTAGAATAATATCATCATCATCAATATAGCAATAATCTAAATCTAAACTGTCTAGAATTCGCCCCCAAGGAATTTCTTTGTTAGTTATCTCTTGTATATTATATTTAACAATTTCTTTTTCCTGACCATAAAGCATTCCATTGATTATCTTTCAATCTCTACTTGTTTTTAGCGGTTTCAAATAACTTTTTATAATACTTATCCCACAAATATTGATCAATATTAATATATCCTTGAAATTCTTCATTATCTGAATATCTTTCGCGCGATTCTCTTTCTTTTTCTTTTTGTTCAAGTTCTAATTTATAGAATTCAAACGCCTGTGATCTTCCATCTTTCTGAAGTTCAGGTTGAAATTTCTTTATACCAAGTTTATTAATCCAGCAGAATTTGTCGAGATCCTCCAATTACAATGATAGATTTGGAATAATTTCACTGATAATATCTGGAAGATTCTTTACTACCCAATGGTCTTCAGGGTAATCGCTAAAATCGAATAAATCACAATCATCTATCATGTCTTGATAAATATTTTCGGTCTCAATTTCTATGATTAATGAATCTGTATTAGTATCAGTATATATAATATAGGAGTTTTACTTTATCTTTTGAGATAACCATACCAAAAGTCATACATAAAATATTTAGAAAGATCTAAAATACATGCTCCTACATATTCCGGCTTATTTAGTTTTACATTAGTCTGCCTTCGGTGTACAGCTACTAAGTTCGCCCCATAGAAGATTTTCCTACTAACAAATGCTGGATCTGAAATTAGTCTTCGTAGTCTGTGTTCTTCACCTCCTACTACTACTACTACCTGACGAATCAATTCTATATTGACTCGCTTTCTCACATCCTCCATAGTTTTCCCAAATACTGAATTATTCATCAATTTCCAGAAGTCTTTTTCGAACGCATTCTTTGCTTTTGCACGTCGTTGAGTATTCATTGCTATATAAGGTTCCAGCCATGGAGATTGTTCGAATCCCAGAATTCTGTAGAACATATCCTTCTTTTATGCATTGTTGTAAATTTCTGTAATGAATAACGTAATGTCTTTATCATGTAGAGTTAGTATAACTTTTTCTGTATCTGAGCATTGATTTCCTAACCTTCTTTTCGTTTTGAACTATACCAATCATATTCGTTCTGGACACATAGGATGGTCCCGAAACTTTGGATGTAATTCTTTTGGAATTGATAACTTAACCTCTAAACAACATCCTTGATTTGATTTTTCTTTTAATCTTAAAATTTTCTGCACTAATACTAATGAATGAGTTGCTTCTATTATAATTGATTTCTTAAAAATTTTATGTAATGCTCCTGTCACACAGTGAAACCGGATAACGAAGAAGACAATCTAGGTATATATGGCAAAGTAAGACAATCGCAAAATGGGGGAGGGGGGTATTATCAGTACCCCATAACATGCGGATTATAATACTGGGGACCCCAATAACAACTATATAGACATTACATTGAATGCGTTTACTGATTAGGATAGATCATATATGCAGCATACACTATAGATGCATATTACGACATAAAATTATGCAACAACATTTAAGTATTACGTAACTAGAGACAATTACGTTCTTTTACACTATCCTTAAAACTGTGCTGTCACCGGTTATCAGCTGGAGTCCCTTGATATCCGTTTATCCATTTGGTTTATTATTAACAATCAAAGGAAAGGGTAGATTTATTAAATATTAACGAAACAGAGCGAAAGTGTATTCATTATTATTAACAGGGCATATCGACTCGACTGTCGTTGGCTTTGGTAAAGGTCGCTTGAAGAAACGAAGAAAACATCGTTTATATAGATTGGTCCATTTTGTATACCCATCCGTCAATAACAATGACATGATCAACACAAACAGTATCTGAAAAGGACAAAGACGACGGACGGACGGACAAAGGAGTCAGTTTACTACCTTTTACAAAATTCTGTTAAAGTCCGTTCCCAAACCGAACCATGACTTCATGGTCTTCTCTTGTCATAATCTCGGGCGGCTCAGCATGTAATTCTATGGTGATTGTCCAAATCAAATATTATGTTATCAAAAAAAAATTTTTTGTTGTTGTAGAGACATTGTAGATACCAAAAAAAAAGTTTTCATTTCTATTAGGTTGACATTTTACAGTCAATCGTACAAGATGTCACTTATGTGTTAGGCGTAAGCGATGACGGTGGTTCTACATCGGAAGTTCTGCGTGTGCTAGGTGGACCTGGAATAGGCGATATACGGAGCAGATTAGTGAGATTGATTAACGTGGAGGAAGATAAAGAGAAGAAGTCTATCAGGGAATTGTTGAGTTATCGATTGCCCGCCGTCGGAGATAATGTCGTTATCCGGGATGAATGGTTGGAGATTATCGAAGGAACTCACAGGTGGATTGCATGGCCAAACTTGTTGAGACATGAGCGGTTATATTTATTGTTATTGATATCATTGTTCCTTCCGACCTTTTAGATTATGGCGAGGAATCTCGTCCGAAAAACGAGCGGTAATTCGGGGGTTTCTTGTTCACATGCAATCAGAAGTCTTCCGTAGAGCACACAAAAAATTCGATTTTCACAATGGCAGCATTGGGAATTTTTTCTTAACCGGTGCCCGTCTATTCCTCCAGTCACTCGAAGGTGCCATTGTATTATTTACAGCGATAGCCGGTATTACCGAGCAAACTCGAGTAATACCTGCGATAAACACCAACCACTCGGTTGCCATAGCGGCCGAGCTAGAGAATGGGAATGTTATACTCGGACAGTGTGAGATATCTCATCCGAGCATCACAACTACGACGACTGACATGAACGAAATGCCTGAATCACCAGTGCCGTTTAGTCCCATATCCCACATTCTAACTGGTAGTAACTTGACGTTTGACAAGTTTGACACAGAACACTTGACTCGCCGAATACATAGGATATATTATATTAATGAGTATGGACAAGAAATATATCCATCGCCTAATCCCAAGGTGTTGACGAGCTTGAAAGAAAAGTTGACGCTGATATATAGTATTGGATCTTTGTATACTTCGATCATGCCCTGTTTAATACTACGTGATGTCGGTAAGGCTATCGTTGATTCAACTTCGTTAAAACGTAAGATATTGATTTTGAACGGATATAATGACCGAGAGACTGCTGGTTTTTCTGCGGTTGATTTTATTAAAGCCATAGTGCATGGATGCAATTATTCGTTGCGCCTAAGTGGGGTTCATGCGACCGATTACCCCGATTATCGATACGTTACTCATTTGGTGTATTTAGACAATTCGCAAATTCCGGTTGATACGGTAAAGATAGAGAAGTTAGGAATAGAATGTATAGCTACAAGAGGAATCACTAATAATGATGGGAGGGCGGTTTACGATGAACATGCTCTTGGTGGGTTGCTTAATAAACTTGTTACGTGATTTAATCGCGGTAGATCAGTTAGATATGCATGTGATATGCACTCTGCCTATCAATATAAATTAACCCCCATCCTTTATTCATTCCGATGATTTTCATCATTACTGCCACCCCCCCCTCTACTCGCAAACTTTCAAACATTTCGTTTATCCACTTTTCGCATATTAATAGAAAATCCAACTTATTTTGCGTATAATCATCCGATTTTGCTCTACATTTGTTGAGATAGAGCGGTAGAATGTCTCAACAAAAGGATCTACCATATCAAGTATCAGAGAAGGTCCTATGCTACCATGGACCATTGATATACGAAGCCAAAGTAGGTGTATCAAATTATTTGCATCCAAACAACAAATCAATCACTAAATATAGTATCTGAGAGGAACAATAAAATCGGATTAAGTACAACATTTCTTATACAGCGCACTTCTACCTTAGATTTTAAAAGCAGAGTATTTTGAGTCTAAAAATGCTAGTTCTGGGGTAACCGGACAGCATTACTATATCCATTATAAGGGATGGAAGAATACGTAAGTCACCACATTATGCGACCTAATCTACATATAGAAAACTCCCAATCTCAGACAATCTCATCATGATAACACGAAAACATTAACCACTGACAGGTGGGATGAATGGGTTGAGGAATCCCGCATATTAAAATATAACGACGCAAATCTATCTAAGCAAAAGCAAATTAAAGAAATGTACAAGTCCAAAAAATCATCAACTAACGTTATTATGAGGAAACCGACTTTGGACTTGACAACTACTAGCACTGTGAGTGCTGCTACTTCAAATATCGAAAAAGGAAAGAAGAGAAAAAGAGAGTTGTCAATTGAGGGAAAGGTGAATAGAGTCTTTGAAACTCAATTGAAAAGCGTAACTCTGAACGTTAACATTAACGAAAAAAATTACCCGTCTCCTATCCCTCTTATTATCCGGCATCATTACATTACCCCTTTCCTCTCCCGTTTCATAACCCGACGTCCATTGTATTCGCTTGTCGCTTGAGCAGGTGTCAACTATGATAACAGAACATGTATGCGTATATACCATTCGCTTTCGATTTTCAACAAGTCCCGTCCCCCCATTTTTCTCTGAGCATTAAGTCTTCCTTTACTATGCTAACCATGCTTCTCTATCTCTCTCTCTCTATCTCTCTATCTATCTATCTCTCTATCTCTCTATCTATCTCTCTCTCTCTCTCTCTCTCTCTCTCTCTCTCTCTCTCATGCCCACACTACACACTACACACCCATATACTCGAACTCTCGCTCGCTCCTCACACTCTTCATATTTATGAAATACGCTTAATGTTTCTATGGAAACAGGAAGATTCAACAAAAAGACCCATGATAACATTAACCGTTCCCGAACAGTTAATGGCAATATTAGTAAAGGATGCAACATATATTGCTAAATCACAAATGGTAAAGAAAAAAAATTCCCCACATCTGTCTTGCAAAAACTCCTTATAGCACAAATGTGGTTTAGTGTATTCACCCATATATGTATCCGTCAATTCATAATTCGTCAGCTTGTTCCATTACCGCGCAAGCCATCTGTGATCGATATTACGAATCAATACATTCAGTATCGTCGGGACGGTAAAGGAAATCAGACGTTAGTGTAAGTTTATCTCATAAGATTAAATAGATATCATTATCGTATGTTGGCTTGACTAATAGACAGACTCCTATAGGGAAGGCATCATGGAAGAAGTATTACGAGGACTGCGATTGTACTTTGATAAATGTCTTGGTGCACGTTTGCTCTATAAAATAGAGCGATCACAGTATAAGCAAATGAAAATTCAACATGAGGATCTCAGTAATTGTGAAATATATGGCTTTGAACATTTACTACGACTGTTTGGTATGTTTCCGGCTTCTTTATATCATCCTTTCTTTGCGTGCGAGAATGTTAACTCGAAATTCATACCACCCCTCACCACAGTCCAATTACCGGCGATTATATCTCAAGCGAACCTTGGATCAGATGTCAGCGGATCTCTCAAATTGTACATAGATGACTTTCTAAAGTAAGTATCAACAAGTTCCATCATTGCTAGACGAGATCTTATGAGTAACCTTAATTATGTTCTGTAGCTTTCTCAAAGAAAATGTCAAAGAATACTACACTGTGGATTATAGAAAGATCGAGTAATCATATATAATAATTAATCACATAGAACAACCTGCCATTATGACGGCTACTACGGGAATTACTAATAAATACCATGATTCTCCGACGTAGGATCGCCTCGTTAGTCTAAAGATAGAATTTTTCCATAGACGTTCGATACTTAATATTCTATTAAATCTATTGTCATTGGCAAAGCTGGTCTTTTCTCAATGCATGGATTTGTGAGAATAACTTTTTTCCCCTGCTCGCTGTTGAATACCAAATTCTAAACGACTGAACTGGTGGCCATTTGTGTGCCATACCCACACCTATGCATCGTCGACTAACATGACTATGCAGCTTCTGTCAAGCAAATTATTATATCAGCAGTGGATGTCTAACAAGACCGGGTCTGATAGATGTAACTGCTTTGTAGACCCAAACGTCTAAGTAACTCGATGATGTACTTGCCAACAAGATTGGCGTGCACTCTGCGTTAAGGCATGTTCTATAATACCCAAGTCATCCAGGTCTAAAACTGCACCTACGCCATGCATTTGTTATTATATTCTGTTACACGCCGGAATGTTATTTATGCGAAGCCTGAAGATAAACCCCATATTACATAATACCGTACTCCAAAACAAGTAGGAAAGAACCGTTGCCTCGATTCTTGCAAAATTTTAGTTCAAAAATTATTTGCACACAGACAAATGACACTAGGTATTTGATTGGAATTTTTAGTTGTTGAATAAACCTCGATGATTCTAGACACGTCACCACTCACATTTAAAAAGTACATGGAAAAGTTCACAACTAAAACTATTAATCTTCGATGAACATTCTTTATAAACGACTGTTTAGATTAATCGATCCGAGGTATCGTGTCGTCGCTTCATATTGATTCCCAAAATACTTGACAGCATTGTAGGTACCAATAATTCTTGGTTCTAATGTAATTAGTAATTGCTGCAAGTCTGTTCCGTGAACTGCTTCGCCGCTTATGACAATAGGAAGCAATTTTATCTGTATGCTAGAGAATTGCCTTCTAATTTATTGTCTACTTAAAATAGTCACATCATTGCTAATTTTCTTTGTGCCGACTTAATATAGCAAACCACGTTGCATTATACTATGAGACCTATTGCTATGCTGCTTTTGTTATCACTATCTTGGAAATTAATTTACACAGGTAACAAAACAAAAACGCGAAGGCGTTAGTAAACGAGAACAGAAGACGCGTGCGCATTACGTATAAAAAATATGCAATATGCTTTTTTCGTAATTATTTATTCCTCTCGAAAGCTGGATGTTTCAAATTTACATGCAAAATTCTTGCTACAGATTAATACAAATTCCTCTATTATTATTACACTAAATTTTGCGTAAAGTAAAAAAAAAACCTGTACGGATCTTTGTATATTAATTTTCGATTATCAATTATCGTCGTCGTCGTCGTCGTTATCGTTATCATCATCGTCGTCGTCATCATCACCTTTATCATGATTTTCTTCATTTTGTTTGCCGGCTTTCTCATCAGGCAATTCACCCTTCTCTGCCATTCTCCGCCTCTTTTCTTCGAGTTTCTTTAGCAGATTTTTTGCTGTATTAAATATACCATTTGTAGGGCTCCCGCAGGCATAACATTTCGGCGATATTCGGTAATTGTCCAAGGCGCACTTGTCGCAAAAATAATGCCCACACCTTTGATAGACAAGAGAGTAAAAAATTCTTAAACATAGGTTCTTTCTATTACAATTCTTCGACTTATCGTTCAAATACCAGCTTACTTTGTGATCACAGGATCCTGAAATTCCTTTCTACAAATGATACAGGCAAATGGTAAATCATCATCGCTGTCCTCATCGCTGCTTTCGATGAGGAAAGCATTTTGATTGCGTCTCAAGTTACCCTGCATCTCTTCCCATTCTCTCTCGAGTTGCCAACCCGTCTTGTAATCTCCACGATCGTGCAGAAATTTGCATGAATCGCCATAACCACAGTAACCCGTTTCTGAGAAATAATATGCAATCAGAAATCTGTCAATAAACATAAAGTGGGAGAATAAAGTCAAAGACAAGTTAATGTGGGTTACCTTTGTAATCTTTGCATATGTCGGGTTGATAGTCGAAACGAGATGTAACTCTTATATTTGTTGGAGCCCGAATGGGTCCAGCTCTAAATAAGTAAATAAATACAAGCCAACGTTATAGAGCTGTCAATATCTGGAAATAATCGAACGTATTTCACTCGGGAATGAAAACTTGCTTTATTTTAGAGCTTGCAGCACTTCCAGCAGCAGTATCGCGCTTTTTGATATATGTTTTGTACGCAGTTTGACCTCTGTACAAATTGTCGTCATCCGCGGCCTACGAATCAAAATACCAGCTCAGTCATAGCGTATACGTGATTGCAAAACAACAGCAAATGAAGACCTACATCCTCAGCCGCAATTTTTTTCTCTAATAGAGCCTGTGCGTCTTTATCAAACTCAGTGTCCCATTCTGCACTTCTAGTTGCAACATCTTGACCAGTTAATGGCGCTGCTAGTTGATTTGATGAAAACTTGACAGAAATGTCCTCTTTCTGTTTTTCCTTTCTGGAAATTTGTACGAACGGACTATTCGGATCGATTTTTCTCTCCTTTGTGACTACTGCCGACTTTCCTGCTTCGTCGGACGAGCCTTCATGAGAGGATTGTTTACGTTTACGAATGTTTTTGTTTGGTCTGGATTTCTTTTTGAAGAATGGAACTTTGTCAGTTGGATCTGTTAGTTCTATTGTGGAAGTGTCATTAGAAGACATGGATAAAATACAATTTTAAAAATTGGTCATGCACAATTAAATTCTTAATCATTGGTCAAAATTGTTGTTCCACAGATAGCATTTCGTTTTGACAAATAAACGTTCCCGCGGTCAGATTTTCACTCCTGTGCATTAAAACAAATTATTTGTAGTAGTCTTTCTCTTTATTTAATGGAAGATTGTTTGTCTTTTATTTGATGAGCTTCTCAAAGACTTTGTCCAGTTTTCCAGAGAGCATTGCACTAATCTTGCCAGTAATCCTAGCCAAAAACTCTTGTTTTGCATAATAAGAATAATCGAATATTTCTCATGCCCTGATTAGCGTATTGGTATTGAAATAAAAATCAATTATTATTATTATTATGTAACAATGCTTCCAATAATAAATTATATAAATAACGATTACAATATTTTATTACAAGAGCTGAGGCCGAAGTAGTTCCGCTTTAATGAATTTTGTATCATTAGTCGAATTCATCCACCTCATTCTCAGACGTCTACGGCGCAGATCATCTATTACTATTAAGAGCAAAATTAACATTTCTGCGCACGGCTTGTATTGCTAAATCCCGACATTGGCTTAAAATTTTTTTATTCAAACCATGTCATTACTTCCAGAGGTTAAGCACATAATTGACAGCTTGGAACTTGCATGGTTCCATCGCCCGCAAATTACCGATATAAAGCCAACTCGAATTGACAATGTTTACCATGCTATTTGCTCGCAACCACTTTATCACAATATAACGTTGCTGTCAGTTGAGTGTACACAAACTTCTGTGAGTGAGTTTGCCAGAGTATATTCACTCCCAACACACAAGTATAGCAGCGTCGTTAATCGGTTCAGAAGATACAAAAGATGGCTTGAAAATCGCAACGAACGCATAATGGGATTCACCGAATATGAAGGCAACTATTACATGATGGCTGACAGAAAGTTTTACCATTGTTATTCTCTCTATGGGTTTTGCTCCGCATGTGGCATACTCCGATGTAGTCCTGTGTGGTGCATTTGCGGCCATAAACAATTATCTGATGGATGGACTAGCAATAACAAGCAACTCGATGACTTCATTAAGAAATCTCAATTACAAACAAACTCGCCAAATGAGCACTATCTGGAATGGATTCCAGACGATTATATGATTATTGGGGCACATGTATACTTGGACGGACTACCCACTCTTAAACCAGTTGGCTTGATACCACTTGAGATAACAGACGAGACAGATGATTTATATTATGCCGAGGTAACCTATTATGTGTCATGTTTATCGAATAATTTAAGTATTATTGGCTTATTATTATGTATTATTTCCACTAGCTATGTGAGGAGCATCCGGATATCCTTGCCAAAAATGTTTGGATTACCATCGGATTTACATATAATTCGTGGAAACAAGAGTATCGTCTAATAAAAGAATATTGGGGACGTGGATTATGTCTGGCGTGCACGGAGCAATTAAAACCAAAAATCGATGCGTTCTGTTATAAATGTAAAGCACCAAGGCCTCCCGATTGGACAACTGGCAACAAGTCACTAGATTTATTTTTAATAGAATCATGGAAGAATACAAGGAAAGAATCTGATGCATTCATACGATGGATTGAATACTCTTCATTGGCCAATGTAAAACAGACGACATCACCCGTTATTGTAGCAAACTGGTTAAACCCAACATCAAACAAATGGACAAAAGTGAAACTCAAGCCGGTAAGAATAGGTAATACTCAGTCACCTGGTCTTCCCAAGGTAAATTATTTCACATATGATTACCAATATGCAAATAATATCAACTATGTGTCACGTGTTAACCTTATTTTATTCATAGCTAATTAGAGAATATCCCAAGAAAATAACCCATGAGAATATTTTGCTAATTGGGTTCACCCAAAAACCATCAACTCGGAATTATTATTTAGTCTTTTACAGCGAAATACATCCAATGTTGGACGAAATTCGAACATTCGACAGATATTTATATGATGATTTTGATATACTTGAAGAGATTGGATCTAGTAGTTACAGAACAGTTTATATAGCCAAGTATAAAAAGCATTCACCGTCTTTGACTATGTCACAAACTGTTGTACTCAAACGTTTTAAAAATTTTGATCAGACATCGGAATTATTTATTTCTGAGGTAAGCATTCTTTGAAATTATAATTGAAGTAATATGTATTTATTTATTTATTACTTACTTGCTAGGTCAGAAATCATGTCAAGTGCGCAAATTATCATTTTCTTCGACTTTATGGTGTCACACGAGACCCAGAAACAAGAGACTACATGATTGTTATGCAATATGCCAATAATGGTAGTCTTTCATCATATTTGGATCAAAATATTAACAGATTGACGTGGAGGATGAAATTACATTATTTGCATGATATTGCAAGTCATCTGAGCGATATTCATAAAGTGGGATTAGTGCATTGCAATCTTCATGGCAGAAATATAATTTTGCATAAAAATAATAGTACGCATGATATGGAATCATTTATATGCGATCTTGATCTTTCTCGATCAATAGATTCATACGGGTCAAATTCAAGCATGCGAGGCGTTTTACCCTTTGTTGCGCCGGAAATCTTTCATACTTACAAATTTACTCAGAAATCAGACATTTATTCTTTTGGTATGGTTATGTATTTGATGGCCACCGGTGAACAGCCTTTCAGAGACTGGCAGTATGAGAAAAATTTATTATGCGACATTATGGGTGGACTACGACCAACGATGCCTGATTCAGCACCAGAAGAATACAGGAAACTTGCCGAGCGGTGTTGTGATGCGGATCCTGATAAACGTCCTGATGTAAAGACACTTCATGATGATATTGGAACTCTTCTTAGAAAGGTGGACAGTTATTTTGATTGCAACGTGTGGGATGCTGTTTATTATAATGATGTCAAACCCTTATCACGTCTTGAAGGAAGAGAGTAAACACTCTAGAAGCTTGGGAAATTTGCGTAAACCGGAAACTGCAAGTACGATGTGCTGGTCACGTGTTGATAGTTAATTTAAAATGTTAGCGTAATATAAATAGTAAAGAATATAGTAATCACTCTGATGCGCTATTGTTAATTTATATTTTAAAGCGATCTCTTGCTGCTGTGTGATTCTGACTCTTTGATCCCCAAAATTATTAGTCAACTTTCAGCCACATCAACCAAAATAAAAATCTGTTTGTTGATTTATTATATTATATTATTATATTATATATAAGATTATGACTATCTATATGGTATTGCGTCAACCGGTATGTGAAAATTTCCAGTTATAGTGTTACATACGCTCACATACTGGCTTTTCTTTATGCTAATTGTCGGGTTTATTTTTAGGTGTAGATTGGCATTTACAATGTTCACTTCTGAAGGAATTAAAAGCACTTAAGGAAATTTCGAGGGATGATACAAAACAGGTAATCGGTATAGTATTGAAAGATAAATAGACATTGTGTAACTATGGCGTGATCATGATACCCGCAACGATTAGGTAACAGAAAATCGGTCACGAGGATTTCAGCATCAGCTGTGAAATATATTTATGTTTTGCTAATAAATTCGAAAAATACTAATATCGCTATTTCAAGGCTGGCTAAATTTACTCCATGTTAACCATAACCACATTTATTTGTCTGTAATTGTATCAAGTTATACGATTATTGCAGTCATAAACATGGTTTCTTAATAATAATACTACATTACCAACGTGGTTAGAAAAGAATGTATTTTACCTTTATTCGAAGTGCAGCAATCAAGAACTTTGTTTCACTAAATGTATTAGTTTCGTTAATTGGTAAAAAGCGAGTATTTTCGTCTATCGTTATCGTTATCTATGAACGGGCTGCCCAAAGTTTGGGGCTAGTGTTGCCACATTTTGACCAATGAAAGTTCAATGTCTGAGAAAAACATTTCTATCTACTATAATGAACAACAATGTCAGCAAGTTACGCAAACTTATATACTGAGAGAAACAAAAACACACTTACCCAATCTTCTTTCAACACGACGGGGAGTTTCCTTCTGCTCTTATGAACAAATACCTTAAGCGCACGTAATATAAACAAACTTATATTAATAAGATATCTCGTATGGCTGTTGTCGTTACGCAGTTATTCATATATATATATATATATAATTTAAACTTTGTTAATTAGCACGAGTCATACATAATGGGTCAGACAATATCAGCGATAAACGAAGAGGTAACTACGTGTTTAACCGAGCACATATTAAAAGTATATACTCAGTCGCCGTTATTCCTATTTTAACAGCTATCGCGGATAAGCGAAATCCCGACAACCTCTCCACCGCACTATCAGCATGAGCAGCAAGTAAGCAACTTGTCTTCTTCAACGTGCTGAGAAGCATGTTACTGTCGTTTTAACAAACCTATTTTTTTTTGTTAATAGACTTTTCAGAAGAGAGAAAGTCCTTCTTCTCTCCCATATTCGCAGTTAGTTTCTCGTAGCTTGGTAACGCGACAAGGCTGTTTTTATGGCTAGAAACCCGGGGTTACTATAAAAACTAGACCATTTTAAATTGTTTTTTATAGGCTGCTAAGAAGGAGCAGGATTATTCGTCCTATCAGACGCAAAATATAGCTAAAGGAAATGAAAATGTAACGGTATGTTGGCTTGTTGTCACGCATCGAGGAGAAACATGTACAGCGATTATATTAATCAACTTTTTATTTGTTCTTAACTAGGATAATTCTTTCCCTCCCACCATTCGTCCTTATATAATTGTACGATCTGGAACAACGGTATCTTTTATTCTGTTTGTATGTCACTAAATTTAATCCGTTTTTATTCGTCACCGCAATCGATACTCTGAATTTTTATGTAGACATCCTTGACGGGGAAATATACAATTACACAAAGCAAGGTACGATGTTTGTTCTGAGGACAATAAATTTCCCGTTGTAGCAATTTCATTAACAGCCCAATGTTCTGCAGAGCGATTCTGGAAAGAGTCAGGTCACAGATCAAGCTATTGATAACTGTCATGGTTTTTTTTTTCGATACGCAACATGAGTTTCATGTTCTTTTACTAACTAGCTCCGTAGAATTCTGGAACATCTTGTACAATACAACAATGGTTACATTGTATATGGCAATTGGATTTGTGAAGATCGAGCCACGAGAGCCGAAGGAGACGAGGATGAGTACGAATATGAATACGAATACCAGAGAAAATTTGTACATAATGAACTCGAGACGCTTCTAGAACACCCAAGTAACAAAGTGTTGCATGCTCGGCTGTCTGAGGAATGCAATGTGTGTGAGGAATCGATAGTGGTTACGAGTTTTCGATTATACGCAGCAACTTTGGATGTAAGTCAAATGCGATCGTCCATTTCTAAGGACGCTTTCCGACATGTAACAAAAATTTTATGATTTTACAAATAATAGTCTGATCAAGAAGAGCCCACCATTGAGATTCTTCGCAATTTGGAATGGAATGATCATTACCGAGTATTTGGCTTTTGGAAATGCCAAATTTGCAAAAAGAAATGGAGAAGCGCTTACACTTGGATATCTCTTCGAGAGTTTATGATGCAAACAACGGCGCGGAATTTAAAAGATTATTACATGCAGCGGTGCAAGACTTGCAATGGTAACGCAAAATGCAGCGGTCAAAAGAGAAACGACAGTGACACGAGCTTTATTTATGATTATCAACCTCTGAAGCTGTCGAGAAGCACTGACCCACATAAAGATGAATTATGCGCAAAATGTCAGAGTGGGCAAAGCAACAAATGCAGATACAGCACTCATTCTACATACACCGGTAAAAAAAGATGAGGTTTCAAAAATATAGGCCAGCGCATGGGGAGGGCAAATTTGCCAGAGCATAAATTAGCCACTTTACAACATTTATTATTCGTTATATTTGTATATTTTGTCAGTATTGTCTTTATATTCTTAATAAATACTGTGAAAAGTTTTGTCATTGGTTGGTGGTATTGACCAAATATAATGATATGGATAAGTCTTCATTCTGTAATCGCGGTGGGAACAGTACTAATCCCACATTGGCAAATTTGGCTGTTTCATTTTATATTTAAATAAGACATATTGTATATATGCGCCGAACCAGCAAAAAAGAAATACCGAAAATAGGAAATAAGTACCCCCAAAGTTTACCTCCCAAACCAAGTTTTGCCTGCAATAAAATAGAAATTGTGTTCGATCTGACTTACAGTTAATTGTTTAAAGTTGGGTGTAAAGCACTTGGAATAATTTAAGTCGTTTTGGACGAAAACTAGTTAACTTTATTGAGTAAACGGGAATTGTTTAAATACAGTCTTTTCGTCATTAACATTCTCGCATGTGTTTTTACTTAATTTTGTTACACGAAGGTCTAGTCGCCGAAAATAATAATAACAAAATTACTGACCCTGTACTAGAGACATTTCCCATGACTAATAAGCACCCTCTTATAGTTAAAGAGTACTAAGTACACTAATTTTCGGAACTATTACTATACATGTTCCGAATGCTGGATTAAAATATGAAAATGCCCATTTCACAATACCATAAAGGTTTCTTATTATCAAATGGGTTGACATTAAAAAAAAATGAACAACTTAGTTTATGTTCTCAAATACAAAGACAGTAACCCCAATGCTACCCATGTAAATGTTGCTCGATGGGTTAAGACAACATTGAAGTTAGACATCAACCCAACAGGTTTTGAGTATTTACCACTGCAACATTAGTATTTACATCTTATCAATAAAACCTCGTCTTCAGATGTGGCATATGTTCAATATAGAATGGATCCACTTTCTTGCAATGGCATGACACTCGTCTAACGTCTTTCCTTTCTTAAGATCTTTACGCATCTCTTCATTCTTTGGAGTTCCTTTTGGGTAGCCACTTGAATCTTTCTTGTGAAAACAAATATATCATGATGGCGTTCTTTGCAAATTCCAAGATGCTCCTTGTTTTTCCATAACCAGATGATTGTATGATAGCTAGGTAATTGTAGTGTGTAACTGATGCCTTGGAGCCGTTCATCACAACCTCTCTTAGTTCTTGCACATAATTAGTGGGATCCTGAAAACCAACTTTGAAGGCTTTTTCAAAAACTGGCAACATTCATCTCCATCGTACTGAGGTAACGGTAATTCACCAGGCCGATCGGTAATTGTTTCAATATCCCAAGCCATTATTAAAATTTTTTCTTCTAATTCAGATATATCTTCTTCATATAACTCAATATTAAGAAGTGAAAAAGGTAAATATCTGTCTTTAATGATTATCAATAGTAACGGGTAACTACTAACAGTTAATGCCATACTATTACTATACAAAGATGTCAGTGGTCAAGTTCTTGATAAACTTAGAAAGCAACCTATGATGACACTTCCAGATATTACCTGCAGATTTTGATATTTCTCGAATTCGGGTTTTGAGTTTCTTTTCTCTTATATCAAATTCAGCTAATTGATTTTCCCTGGTAGTAAGTTCCTTATCTTTTTGTTCGATCTCCTTTTTAAGATAATAGACGATTTTTTTTAGGTCTGATATCTCTTTTTCCAATTCCTCCCTTTCTTGTATTGAAAGTTCGATTGTATTTGCTAACTCCTTCTCGAGATATCGAATTCTTTCCTCACGTAAAACTATATCCCGTTCAAGATTGTATGTTCGGCGTTCATAGTCTCTGTTTGATTGAGCCAATCGATCGATTTCATCATGAAGTTCTTGATTGGCTTGGCGTAGACCCTTTAGGTCATTGCAGAGCAATAATTCATCCATGTTTTTTATTCACTGTAATAATAAAAGTTATGATTGAACCTGTAATTTATATTGACTCACAAAGAGCTCATGATCTTGATCGTGAAATTGCATTGCAAAAATTATATTACCGACCTGAAGGGTACTATCGAACTGTAGAAAAAATGCATAATGCTTGTAAAAAGGCTGGTTATAATTTTTCATTAAACAATATAAAAGAATGGCTTGAAAAACAGATATTGTATTTG